>CAKNWW010055200.1:0-12808 GCA_932074435.1 Andricus kollari
CTTCTTTAATGAATTAAACATTATTTGTGTGTAATAAAAATCTATTTCAGATAATTAGATGTTCCAAATATGTTATAACGTTATAATTAATCAATATCATTAAAAGATCGATCTTTAGAAGATCGATTCTTTTCAAGTTGATCTTTTGAAGAATCGATTCTCGTCTACTTGATCTTGGATCAACTCAAGAATCGATTCTTTCCAAAGAATCGAACATCCCTACCATGTAGTGCGCTGAAGACGGCTCACGGACGTGCCGTCTGCGCACGAACACGTAACGCCAACCAATCGTGTGCTACCTGTCGTGATGCTGTGGTCCGATCGGAGGCACACGTAAGTACGTCGCTACCTACGCCAATGCGTGACGCACTGAGTAAGTACCGCCACGGACCGCAGCAGCACGACAGGTTGCACGCGAGTTGTTGGCGTTATGAGCTCGTACGCAGATTGCTCGTCCGTGAGCCGTCTATAGCACACTGCAACGTATTTTCGTGTGTAAGAATTTTTACTGATGAACCATCATAGCCACCACCAATTCAGGCAAATCTCGTTGAAACATTATTCAACTCTTTGAATCGGAACGACATTTACCTCTCACGTATAACACCTTTCCTGAGGTAATATCAATACCAACTGGGGAGAAGATGGACATAAGGATAGGAGGGGACTAGCCGCATGCTTCTTAACTTGGGCGCGGGGACTGATGATAAGTTACAAGGGCGAGTCGACCATGTTGGTGTCCAAAAGCATGTGGAGTAAGTGAGAGAAAGAGAATATTCTGCTGTTTCTCTCGCAATACCAGTTCAGCACACAAAGATGGTAGACCGCCCCGCTAGTTACTTTAACCCCATTGCGACATGCCTAGTCTCCTACTATTCCTATGACCATGGGGAAGAAGGACCCGCCATCTAACTGTACTGTGGCGGCTTCACTTCGCGAGTGGAGAGCGTCAGTAGTAGTGGTCAGAGCACAGTCAGCCCGCCGCTACTACTGAGGTTCCACAAACACGGTTATAGAGTGGAGTCGTGGACTTTGATATCAATCTCAAGATAACATTTTTGAAATATAAGTATGTCCATTTATGGCAGCGGAATGTTCCGAAGAAAAAAGCAAAATAATATAATTGTTTGCGGGCTTTTATATACTATAGTCTTTGTTAGTAAAACATTCAACTAGTAGTTCAATTAGTCAAATTTTTATCAATTTATATAAAGAGTGTATGTAATATATTGTAAATTGATAGAATCCTGACTATGATTACATGTGGACGTCCGCATAAAAATGGCCTTTATTGTTTGTATGGAGCGATATATAGGGCCATACAGTCGGAGAGTTTTTAAAGTTGAAACTTCGAAAAACCGCTTTTCGAGAAAAACGCATCTGACGTTGACGAGTGGCGTAAGCGCACGTGTTACACATTTTTTTAAACATGAAATATACCCACTTCCGGATGCTCTTCGGGCATGAGTGTAGTATCAATAGATTTAGTATAGATCATATAGTATTATCCCCTACTTGAACCCAAAAATGATCATTATGACCATGACTTAACAAAACGCGAATATCATTATCCGAAAATAGAACCCGCTATAAGGGCCCTTTAAATGCAGACGTCCACATATGGCGTCATGCCCGTAAGAAAATTGTATTTCATTCTGGAAATGCACAAAGTTTTTCTATTTTTGTTGTATTAGTTTAAGAATAGTTTGGTCGACCTTTATGTTGGAATTCTGTAAAATGTACCATCTTGATATGAAACATCATATTCTCATGTGGCGAGGATGCATAAATATGTCCCTACATTGCACATAAATTAAAATGTAAAAAAATACTTCATTTTACTTATCTCAAATGTCGCATTGTTATTATTTTGAATGATAGATTCTTATTCGTCGTGGGTGAAATATGACATACTAGTTCCATCAAGCAGGTGAGATATGTCGAGAGAAGCCATGAGAGCTGTAAAACTTTTGTGCGCATCCTTGTCTTCGACATATCTTTGCTGCGCATCATTATGTGCGATATATTTCTACTTCGTATCAGTACGTGTGATATAACTTTACTGTGCAGGAATATGCTCAATATAACTGTACTATGCATTACATGCAATATAAAACTACTGCGCATCATTATTTACCATCTAACTCTGCTGTGCATGATTGTGCACGATATAATTTTACTGCATATCCTTATCTACGTTGTAACTCTACTAAACATCAGTATCTACGTTATAACTCTATTGTGCATCATTATGTGTGATGCCACTCTACTGCACAGCATTTTATGCAATATTACTCTAGTGCACATCTTTGCATACGATAGAACTCTACTGCGCAGCATTATATGTAATATGACTCTAGTGCACAGCATTATGTGCGATATAACTCTAATGCACAGTCTTATGCAACAAATAAAATTATTGCACAGTTCTCAATCCCATAACTGAACATGAACTAACATTTTTTGCTGAAGACTGCACGGAACATTTTCCGACAAACCACCGTTAAGGAGCGTCTATTAATTATGTAATGGTCAATATTTTTATTTTTATACCCCCCCTCCCCCTCCTTTCGCTTTTTTAGAACCCTTTAGCAAGACCTTTAAAATTTATATTCAGTGAGAAATTCTACGAAGTCACAGGCAGCATTCTAGACACTATGATTTCGTCCGTAACATTATTTTTGGATGAGAGATGCCGCTGGTGAGACATGTCGCAGATGTGTCAAATCGGTTTCGGGAGACTTTCCACACTTTTGCCACTGTGGTGGGAGACCTTCAATTTTTTTAGAAGAGCCTTAAGGAGACTTGTAGCTTGAGAGACAAGCACCGTGTGTGACAATTGGGTAACGGAAAGCTTGCCGTAAAATTGGCAATCTGCTTGGGAGAGGTGACTTACCGCAGGGGAGACATACAGCGACGAGACTTCCCGCATGTAACTTCATATGGACTCTTACATTTTTTAAATAGTCAAAAGATTGAATCCTCGAAAAAGGTACTTGACGCATATTTTCATAAATAAAAATTAAATAATCATAAAGAAGTAATCGAAATTCGAAAAAGGTCCAGTTTTTTTTACCTTTATTTTCAAAAGTCAAATATTCATTTTATCAAACAAATGTTGTGATCAATGAAATCGGCGTGAAAAATCTTATCAAAATTGAAGCGGACAAAATTTTGTTTACCGATATTAAAAGCAATAAAAATTTCTGAAAATGATGTTAACCAGAAAACAATCTGAGCCCCTCCACCTCAGTAAATATTTGTCACAATAAACAAATATTGTTCCCATGAACTTTACTTTAGTTTTTTAGGTGGGATTCCTTCAGAAATAATGCCCCATATACTTTATCCAAAAACACATTACTTTCCTTTTCCATTTCCCTGACTACCTATTTTGCATTCAGTTTCCGTTCTGTATTATCACTATCCTATTTAATTTCCCTTTTATTTGACTTTCCTTTCTTTACCTCCGATAATGTCTCCTTCAATGTATTTCTACTCTTTCTTGTAGATTCGCTTCGATTGCAGTTATGGTCATCCACTAACTCTACTTTTTTCATTTTCCTCAGTAGTCCCTTGTAGTTCCCATCTAAAGCTATTCGTTAAGTTACATTTTATACCTAAACCATTTTTTTGCGCAATCCAAGTTTCCGTTAACTCTAAAGAAGTGATTTTTTTGTTACAAAAATCGAAATAATCATCTTGAACACTTCTGCGACTTCTTGTACCTTTTTCTATTCTTTTTCTTTCTTTTACTCTTACTTTTACAATTGTTACCCTCTTTAATTGTTCATGTTCCCTTCACCCTTCGTTCATATTTTTTCATCCCTACAAACT
The DNA here is from genome assembly GCA_932074435.1 of Andricus kollari. NCBI lineage: Eukaryota > Metazoa > Arthropoda > Insecta > Hymenoptera > Cynipidae > Andricus > Andricus kollari. Next base: position 3,838 of record CAKNWW010055200.1, read on the forward strand.
TCGTTCTTGCCGTTATTTTACCCATTCATGTACGTATCCATGTTTATCCTCTGTATTTTGATGCTGTTTATTTTATTTTTCTCTTCTTTTATCTCTTTTTTCGCCCACTTCGGGCTCTAATCTCTTTTATTACAATTTAGAATTTCGTCCCTCCTTTTTCCTTCTACTCTCTTTTTTAACTCTCTGTCCGTCGTATGTTGGTTTTAATCAATCTTCCCTGTCTACTTCTTCCACTGGCTGAGCATCCTCCTACTCTTTGAATCCTTCGACCATTACTCTTCGCTAACCTCATAAGCATTATTGCATTTCTCTTTAATAAGCTTGTCCTACAAAATTCATATCTAATCTTTTGTTATCATCTCTTTTTCTCTTGTTCAGCACAGATATTTTGACTGAATCACGTTCACTGTGTAACCTTAACCTTGATCCACGGAAGTTATCCCAACCTGGTTTATTTACTGCTGGTCTCTATCTCCCCATCTTTGCTACCTATGTGGTTTTGTTTTCCTGCTTCGGCATGAAAAATGTTTTATCAGTTTTATCAGACTCGCTTTCAAATATTTCCTCTTCCTATAAATTACCGCCCCCCTATCTCGATACACTAGTTTCCTGCTACGCCTTAGATTCGCATCTAACCCCACAGCTGGTGACTGTACTGTTCCCTCTGCCTAACTTATTAAATCATTTTCATATTTCTATTTTACCTCTAAACGAACTCTCCCTCCACTCTCCTCCTAATTACCACATTCCTAAACTCTCCCCTATCAGATATCCCTCTTTTACAGCTAAACTAATAAGTTGCAGACCTAACCTCGCTTAAGTATCTGGCAGGAAATACCCCTTATTCAACAATATTAAGTTCCGCTTACTTGTTTAAGATGCTTCTCCTTTATTTATTTTTATTTATTACAGTTGCTGTTATACGAGTATATTTTCACTCACATTATAATCCATCCCTATGCCTTAAATCCATGTGTACATAAAAACCACATGACAACAACGCACGCATGCAACCCATTAACGAAATATTTCATGACACATATTTTCACAACTCTATCATGCAAAGGCGTGTTTTCATGCTTATGGACTAAATTTAAAATTGCGCGTTTCGCACGATGCGAATGAAGGCGCATGAAATGACTCTTCTTTGGCGTGCCGTGACGTCACAAACACAAAATAGTATATTGCATAGCACTGTAAAAATAAAGTATTATTTCAGGACTAGTTTCAGGTATTACCATAAGACTCAGAAAAAACAGTCTCGAGTGGTACTACAATGAGACCACTGATGGGATCACTGTATCGTTTGTTTTGCATTGAAAATAACAGCATGAGGTTATCCTATTCAAAAACAGGACACGAAAAAAAATGATACCGTAAAAAAAGAGATCTCTAGTTTTTACATTACTGCGCATGCGTATACATTTCATACCTGATATATGAGCCGCTCAGAGAAAAAGCGATGTTTAGATAGCGGATTCGAGCAACTACGAAGTTAGCTGTCAAGTGCCGCTCGACTGTGATAAGCGAAGAACCCCAATTAGGCACAAACTCATTTGTTCTATAAAATAGAACTTAAAATGGAAAATCTTTGGTTTTGAAATTTCTTAATTTTTGGAGGTATTGAATATCAAATTTCAGAATGCTGTAGTTTCACATCATATTAATAGCCTTGCTATTCAGTTTTTAACTTACCAATTTTAGATTTCAAGATTATAAATTTTTTGGTTTCAATTGTAAACGTGCAAAATTTTCTGCTTTTTTTAAATTATTTAAAATCGTAGAGTATCTAATTGAAAGACTTGATAGTTGCACAATTGAAGACGCGGATCGAATAACCAGGCAAGCGCGCGAAAAGCGTTTGAGTATTGTCCAAACAGTCGCAGTAGGGTCTTTCGACTGTTTACAATACTTATGCAAGTTTCGTGAGCTCGCCCGGTTATTCGATCCGGGTCTTCAATTTTCAGTTTAAAGGATTTTAATTTAAACAATTTTGAATTAAGTGCATCCAGAATAAATTCAAAGCAACTATAAATTAATACAATCATTTCTCAAATTCAAGCCTTAAAAATGAGAAGATTTTAGAATAAGGCATTTAATATTGATTTTTTTATTTCAAAATGATGGTTAAAAAATTCAACATTGCAAACTCAGCTTTAAAAAAAAAAACAATTTTTTCATTAAATAATTCAACACTAAATTTCGCGATTAAAATTGTAATGGTACAATTTCAAAAAGTATAATAGACCATTTAAAAATGGTTAATTCTCAAAGAATTTACATTTCCTTAAAATAATTAATATTTCTAAGGTTTTGAGTGAAAAAAAAAGTTGTAATATCTGAATTTTTGGCAACTACTTGTTTTTAGTTCTAAATGAAGTTGAGATTCGTTTAAGTTTCAGCCTTCTGGAGTATAAATCTTGTTATTTGTAATGTTATCCATTTAAAATAACTTTTTATTTTAAACCTTTTTTCAGAATAATTCAATTTTATATGTTTACAATTGAATATTTTTAAATTTTAAACTTTAAAACGTTTAATTTAGTTTTAAATTTCGAATTTTTAGATTTTCATCGCTTTGAATTTTAATTGATTTAAATTTAAGAGTTTAAAATTTTTAATTATTCAATTTTGAGTGCTTTCAATTAGAAATTATAATACTCTCTGTATTCTCCGGCTCGACTGTTAAAAACATTACTTTGGAACATCCATAATGTTGGACGGACCTTTTTACATTGGTATTTTGTATTAATATCAATAGTTCAATATTATTTAAAAGGATATTGAGAATAGAATCTAACGCGTTAGACAGCATGTGAAAACCGATCGGTGATCGACAGCTAACTTCACGGTTGCTCTAAATGTTATATTTGTGAAATGCAGACCTGCACAAGATAAACTGACCAGAACTTAAAATATTAATTTTTCTCTTTTTAAACTGAATAACTTGAACTTTTAACTGGTTTTATGAATAAAATATAAACTTCTAGCACCTAGCAGAATAACTCATTTTATAACCTCATCATTGTCACGTATTCCTTCAGTATAAAACAGTGAAAAATTAAAGAAATGTTGGATTCGGAAGGGAATTAAGAGTTTCACTGCAAAAAATATCTGGTCCCCGTTTCATCGAAATTTGCTATTGTAACATTTTATTAATAAGCGGTTTTATAAATTTGTAGGAAGTGAATAAAAACATTGGAGAATTTTTTATTTGAAATTTGTTAACCTTGAAACTTGAAATTATTTAATTTTCAATATTTTAAACTTTTGCATGGTCTACTATTTAAAAATACTATAACATTGTGCGTGCTATGCGCGCACTAATTACCCTTTCTTTAGAAAAAGAACTTGGTTCATTTTCCAACATTTTGTTATAGGTTTTACAGGAAAATCTTATATTAATTGAGAACATTTTACATGATTTACAGAAGTGTCCTTAGTATAGCGAGCGAATTCCAGTGAATTCAATATGAATGAAAATTTTTTCCAATTACTTACAATTCTTTCTTTTGGTGGAAAATTAGTTTTTTTTATTGAAAATAATTTCTTTACACTAAAAAGTCAACTAACTTTGTTTTGAAATTTTGTTATAGACATTTAATCTTTTCGGTAGACAACTCATTTATTTCCTTGAAAATTATTCTCTACCTGAGAATTTAACTAATCAATTTTTCGTTGAAAATTTATCTTTTTTAGTTATAAATTTATCTATTTTGTTGAAAGTTTCTCTTCTTTTGGTAGAAAATTAACCTTTTTAGTTAGAATTCATTCATTTTATTTATTTTTTTTTTGTTAAAAAATAGTTTTTTCTTATTAAAAATTAATTTTTCAAACTAAAAATTTAACTCAATTTCTTATTAGGATTGTTTTTCATCCATTTAGTTGGAAATTTATCTTTTTTTTATAGAAAATCAACCTTTTTAGTTGAAGATGCAACTATTGGGTTGAAAATTCCCCTAATTGGTGAAACGTTTTTTTTTTTTTGAAGATGCATTATTTTCTTTGAAAGCCTATATTTCTTGTTAAAAAATGATCAAATTTTGTTAAAAATATGTTGTTTTTTTTTAAATAATTTTTTCAGTGAAAAATGTAGCTACTTCATTTTTTGCTAGAAAATTGATCTTTCTAAGTTGAAAATTCACTTACTTTGTTAAAAAAATGTTCTGTTTTATGAGAAATTCAATTATTTGGGTAGAAAATTAATTTTTTATATTGTTATAAATTCAACTTTGTTTTCAAACATTAGTCTTCATGACCTGAAAATTCAAAATTTTGGATAAGAATTTTTGTATTGATTGAAGAATCCTTCTTGGTTGAAAATTCAACTCTTTTGTGGAAAATTTGTATTTTTTGGCGCAAATCAATAATTTTTAATTGAAAAGTGAAATAGTTTTTGCTGAAAATATCAACTTTTTGTAATATAACAATACAACTTTTTGTTGAAAATTAACTTTTTTCTACTAAAGATTCATCAGTTTGGATAAGAATTTAACTAATTCGTTGAAAATTCTCTTTTTCTTGATTGAAAATTAAATACTTAAACTGAAAATGTGATAATAAAATTTTACATTTGAATCTTACATTTTTTTCAGTTCTATTATGCACACAAATGTGACATTCATTCGTCACTGCCCTTCAACTGAAACACAATTCCTCATTACATATGTGTGTATGACTTTGGCAACATTCCTTTCTTCGAGTTTTTCAAATTACCGAATCGGTAATGATCCAATCGGATATGATCCAATATCGCATCGGGGATCTCCCACTTCGAAGTTGGAAGTCAGTTGTCCAGTGCCGTCCGATGTTTTTTCATTCCCCGCATCCTTACACGTCAATTTTTAAAGAAATTCTGCTTTTATTTAGTAACTTAATAATTATTATCTACTGTGAGGAAAGGATGGTCTATATGTTTGAATATTTTCTGGAATCCTACAATATCAACCGAAACATAAAAATGTTAAAGTTTCTACGGGGGACTTGACTTTAAACTTCAGCCCTGAGAATGTTGACGTCCCTAGCGATTCTCATTTTACCTTACTGTTGTGTAATTTCTCTCCTGAGAAAACTGAAAATCTCTTTAAAAATTCTGCAATCGATACTTTCTTTTAAGTCAATCTTTAATATTACACAAAAGTAAACTTTATATCATTCATTTAATAACAATTTACAATACTTTGCGTTATTTTATAATATTCGGGTATGATAATAATACAACCCTTATATCAATTATTACATATCAGACTTTTCACTTTTGGACTTGAGATTTTACATAACTCTTTTGTATTATTTATAGTTCTGTTTTGTATTAAATCCTAAAATAATTGTAAACTTTATATAAATGCAGTAATGTCCTCCATTTACCGAACTAATTGGGTAAATTTTAATGAACAAATTTTCTCCCTGTACTATTTCAAATGAAAAAGGTGAAATTTAAATCGAACTTTCAATTCTTATTCAAGGTATTCAAGGTATGTCTGCTTAAAGGGAATTTTAGTCCTCCATTATTTCACCCTTCGGTTTAAAACAATTGGCTACTGAGGTTCGTGAATCTTCCGCAGCGGCTTGATGGGAGTCCCCAGTGGGGTTCAGAATGAAAGCTATACAATTTGTCGAGCAACACATTTTGCTTGACTTTTCCTCTTCGTCTCCTCCTTGTCCTCCAGCATGATAAAGTTGGAACAAAGGTTACAGTTTCTTTGAGTGTTAATTTATTCAGAACGTAACGATCCTTGATTGTAAAATTGTTTGCACTCGGGAGCAAAACAGAGGAAGTTATGCATAATAATTGTTATATACGTATAAATATTCACGACTTGGCGAGATAAACATTCACAGTAAAATAAAGTACAATTGAACTTTTAAAAAGCTGCAGAGGATGCATATAATATGTATATTGTATAGTAAGTTGAATCAAAATTGAGTTGAATTCAGTACTAAATCTTGTTCCGGTTTGGCATTACAGACACTTGTGTGTTTAAGCGGTATTTTTCAAGAATTTGAGCCATTGTTCTACAACTCGTCCTATAAACATTGATCTCCCCGTAAAGACCTGTCTAAACCTACTTTTGAGGTAATATACTATTGAATTCTTAAAGAAAAAAGATAATCGAGTCTTTTTGAAATAACTAAAATGCAATTTCAAATTTTTTCCAAATAAAAAATTGTCTATTAAAATCTCTCGAAATTTTTTAATTTACCTTAGAGCTGCTCATTAATCATCAAGAATGTGTGTTCTTTAGAGAAACCTAGAGTTCAACAACTTTTAGTTTGAAAATAGTTGAGCCTCAGTGTACGACTTGGTACGACGCTGCCTCAAAATACTAGGCCGAGCTTTTTAACCAAGATCCAAGTGCTTCGATAGCAAAGGTACGAGCGCGCGGGAAATTAGGGGAAATCGGGGCGAGTTGAACCACTTTTCATTGTTCGATTTTTTATATTTTTTGGGACGAACTTTTTCAAAACATATTATTGTTACCTTGTTTTGTACGCCTTAGGCTTATATAACTACAAGTATCAACAGTTTAATTTGATAACTGAGTTCATTAAAAGCGAAATTAGATGATGCGGAATAGTGGTTCAACTCGCCCCGGGCCCGGGGCGAGTTGTACCACTTTAGCGGAGTCAATAATTTTGAAATCGTCATTCAAATCTTCAATCATTTATCACAATACATACCTTTTTTAGAGGATTAGAACCTTTTTCTCATTTTTTTTTGTTCTGCTCTTTTACTTTTTTACTTATTTCTTGGTCTTCCTCTCTTCTCGGTTTCTTTTTTCTCTGTCGCCTTTTTTGAGTTACAAAAGTTCTTTAAAATATTTTTTTTCCGTCAGTTTCCGTTCTCTTTTTTCTTTTTTGGCTTTCAATTCGTCTCTGATAGGAGCATCAGTACAACATGCAAATAATACCATGAATTTTAGTGGTTCAACTCGCCCCATATGCAAGTGGTACAACTCGCCCCGACATGCGATTGATAATAAACAATATGGAATTTTGTTCTTGCTAAAAACAAAACCTCAGATCCTTAAAGGGCGATATAGATGAAGGTATACTAAATCTAGCAGGTCAAAATAACTTCAGGGGCAATTCAAGTCTCAAATACTTCACTTCGAGTTAATTTGATGGCGCCTCATGACGAATACTTTAGAAGATAAACGTATTGGTGCAACTCGCCCCTATGCTCAACTCGCCCCGGTCTCCCCTACAAGAAATTAGGTACTCTAGGTAGGGTTCAAATCCTCAGCGAGTGCGATTTTTCAAAGCGTTTAAGCGTGTGATTATATGTGTAGGTGACCGTGTATGCGAGTTGTGTATTATTAATTATAAAAAATGAAGATTAGATAACAATGATTTCAAAAATAACTTTTTTTTTCGTTGAGAAATCGTGTTTTGAATTTTCATAAACTGTCGCTTAGAATTCAGATTTCTTATCTACGATACTTGTACACCTGTAAACCTGTATACCTGTAAAAATTCGACTTTCGATTTTTAGTGAAAGAAATTCCGTAATTTCTTTTTTCAACGTTTACCCGTGCCCCGGGTTTTTGAAATTAACATGGGGTTTTAAATGGGAAAGCTCGATTGTGTCATTATTTTCAGAAAATAATAAGTTTTTATGATTTCAGGGAAAAAAATTGTTGAAATAAATAAAAATTGTTTAAATAATTACCAAATAAGTTAAAAAAGAATTACTACTTTTGACATTCTTCAACTTTGTACGATTTAGTCCGAAAGTTTTTCACGGTCTAAAAGGGGAAAAAATTGTTTTAATCATTTTAAATTATTTAAAATATACTTAAAAACTCGTCACTTATCGATTGAAAATAATTTATGTTAAACAAATAAAAAAATAAAAATACCGTCTTTAGAATAAAAGGGTTGGGGTGTGTCAAAATTAAAAGCTATGGGTGGAAATTATTCCTTAAATACTCCTTAAAAGGTGAGCATACTTCTATTCACAACAATTTATAACAAGTACTTCTTTTTTCCATTTTTTTAAAAACCGAGCTTTTCCTATTTCAAAACCCATGTTAATTTCAAAAGCCCCGGGGCACGGGTTAAGGTTGAAAAAAAAATTGCGGAATTTCTTTTTCAGGAAAACGAACAAAATGTGGTAGGTTTACCACAAAAAATTGAAAGTTCAATTTTTGGACTACCCTAAATGTTATTTTCAGATGATGATTAATCATTTTCTTAAATACTGAAGTTTATGAATTTTAATTGATTTTCTCTCGTATCCCAGACTATGATACAAAAACACTGGATTTTTAATAAACTATTTTTTTCCGTGTACCCGTGTTCGATTCCTAGCGTAGGGAAAGAGTATCTTTTTTTCACAAGAAAAGTTTTAAGAATTCCTTATTAATATTTTAGGAGTATGATTCTCATCAGTGAAGGTATTAGATTTGCGTAAAATTTGACTACCCCACCCCCCCCCGTTTTTGTTATATTTCCACGTTTTGAGACCCTCTGAACCCTCTGAACAGATTTTTACGTACGTGTAGGTCTCTATGTATGCCTGTCTGTTGGTACGACAACTCTTGAAATAATTACTGTCGGCGCAAAAATGATAGGCATCTGCCTTTGAAGCTTAGTAACTCAGCCAAAAAAAATGCTAGAGTAATAAATAAATAGTCATTTGAGAGCTGAAAGTGTTCCACGTAAATAAGCTTGAAGACTTTAATGTAAAAAAATTGTTGTGCTTTGCAGACAGAAAAATATAAAAAAAAGTAAGGAATTTCTGGCACATTCAAGAAGAGTCGAGTTTAGAGCATTTTTTCTTATACAAGAGGCAATGGGAAAAATTTGAAAAAATTCATGAATATGACGAAAATATTTTTGAACAAATTGCAGTTGACCAATTTGAGAAATAATACAAATTGTTGCTGAAAATTACAAAAATGTACAACTATACTATCTTGAGTTCCAATGAAAATATTAAAGCGATTCAAACTTCAAACTGTAACGG
>CAKNWW010055222.1:0-10383 GCA_932074435.1 Andricus kollari
GGAGTGTTTCAACTTATTTTTGAGCTGTTTCTTAGAGTTTTAGTACAAAATTGAAATTTGATTTCCGGTTTCGAGGTTATGTGCTACGTAGTCAAGAAAACGTGGTAAATTCAAGTGATCTAACTTATGATGGATTTTAAACGATTAACTGATTTCTATTTCACTGATTATATGGTATATTAAAACTATTTTCTGCGATTTTAAGATACTTTTCATTGTAATCTTAACTTAACATTTTTTCGACGTGAAGCTTGTGCAGAAGAAAAAATAATTGATAATGCGACGAAGTCAATTGTTTCGGGGTTAACTTGTTCTACAAAATATAAGTTTGTTTATGCGGTAATAGGGATATGCATTTTCTTACATTTTTTAATAACAATACAAAATTTAAGGGTTATAAATTTCCATCATTAAATATATTTTCCTCCTATTTAAATTCAAAAAATTTCAATTATTTTACAAATGTAGATTTAATTCTGAAATATGACTTTTTTATTAAATTTTGTATGAAGGGCTCAGTATAGTAAACTCTAGTGCAGAGCCCTGAACCTTTTGTAAAAAGGTTTCGAATCAACTATAGATTTACAATTATATTTCTTGCCATTTAATTCAAGATTTTTTAATAAACATAACATGATACAAAAAATGTATTAATTTCCAATGCATTGTGATTTCTAGACCTAGAGAAATGTTATTTTACCGTAAAATAGGAGTAACCTCTTGCCCTAAAAAAGGAAGCCACCCCTGAATTCCCTGAATAAAATGGCAGACGACATTTTTTGGAATGCGAGTTTCCTGCGCGAGTGACAAGTGTTTTCGGATCATCCATCAAAATCGTGCCCATTCCCCCCAAAAATGAGTGATCAAACAATGAAATTCAGTTGAAAAAGGTTTTAGTGAAGTTTGTGATTACACAGGGTAAAGGGAGTCATTCAATATGACTACTCTCAGATTAAATCCCACGAAATTAGTCCGGCGTCGGAGTTTGTTATTGCCATTTATCGATCATTGTTAAGATTTTAAAAATCCTAATTTATTTAACAAATGAATTATCAAATTTTAACAAAATGTGTAAAATTTTGCCAAGCTTCATCTCTTGAGAAACATAACCAAAAAAATTATTTGAAGCACTGATGGCACACTGGTCTTTTCCAACAATATACATATTGACAGCTGACAACTGTCAATGATTGACCAAATTGTTTAATCGCCTTAAATCTATTATCAATTTTTGAAATAAAATTAAATGGATGTTCAGAGATTAATGAACAGCAAGCAAGGATAAAGAAAAGGCTCTTGTAGATTTCTTAATAAGAATAATCTATATAGATTCTCGGAATGATCTGATTTATAAATAATAGAAGATTTTTCACAAGAATTTTTATCAATGAAAAGCATGGATTCAGCTACGGAATTGGAGCAAATTGAGAAGCTGGTGAAGGAGGCGGAAACTTTAAAAATCCGCCTCGAGGATGAGAGACTGAAATTGAACGATGTCACTCGTAAGTATAAAGCGTTTCAATCAATTTTCAGGGCCTGAAATGATTTTTTAAATGACATTTTTCATTGTCAGCATTAAATTCGAAATCTTCTAATCCCTGTCTTCAAAACAATCCAAAATATTATAAAATTTCAATGTTTAAATTCCTCTTTAACGCACTACATTCAAATGCAACTACGAAATTCTTAGAAATTGAACAATTATTTTTTTCTTAAAAAAACCAAGAATCTAACGATTAAATTTGGACAACGCACTTTTAAATGTCTTTATACAAGTAAAAAAAAGATTGAAAAATTTTAATAGATTTAATTATTTCAGTTGCAACCGTTGCTGACAGACTCGAAGCGATTAACTGCATAAATGTAAAACCAAGACGAGTTTTAAAAGGACATCAGGCAAAGGTTCTTTGCTCTGATTGGTCGCCAGATAAACGTCATATTGTTTCTTCATCTCAGGTAAATTACAAGATTAATTCATAATGTAGAGCCTCGTCGCCACCTCTCTTTTTTTCCAGACAAAAATGTTAGTTTAATTCAGGGTGCACAGTCTTTCCCCTATTCCCCTGATTTCCCCCTTTTTCCCTATCCTCGAAGAACTTTCCCTTTTCTGTTTAAATATGCGATATTTGAAAATACACTTGTTCATTTTACATCAACAAAATTATTCTATTCAAAACTAGAATATGCTACCGCAAGCACTGAGAGCTTTTTTAAACTTACAAAGTCTTCTATTATAATTAATTTGACTTTTTTAAATTTGGCTAATTTCAAAATATAAACTACTTACGATTTAAATAAACCTTGAAAGGTAAAATATTTTTTCGTTGAATCTATACAAATTAAATATTTTTGATTTTAACTATAATAAAGTACGATGATCTGCCAGTCCACATTGAAGATTTTTTGGTTTAAATTTGAATACTAATTATTATAATCTTAGACATATTATAACAATTATTGTTCGATTGGACCAAAGTCCAAACAAGAATTACAAAATCTACCACTGATTTTAATTACATTTTTTGATTGAACATATATTTAATAAGTTCAATAATTTAATTTGTTTTTTTAAACTGCGAAGAACCAGCTTTTAACAGTTCGACAAATTTAGCCCTAATTTTTAGTAGATGATAAATATTTTTTCTTTTAATGTACATTCGAGCCTACACTTTTCTTTAAGGCCAAAATAAACCAAAAAATGGTATTTTTTATTTACAAATTTTTTTATTAAAACCATTTTTTTATTATAATTATTTTATTCTACAGGGTTTAATTTGAAAGCTTTCATAATTAAAATAGCAGTAGTCTTTTACTTTATTTCGTACAGTCAACATTTTTTAATAGACACTTGTTTTAGTGCTTTGACAATTTCAAATTATAATCGTTTCAAATTAGTTTTAAATTCAACAATTTCTCAATTGTCAATTTTACTCGTAAATTCTTCCAATATAAATAATTTTGAATTGAAGATTCAAAAAGTATTACTATTTAAACTTTAACAATATATGACTTTCAATTTAAATGATATAATTCTTCCTTGAGACTGTTTCCCGTATTTCACGTCGCTTGGCTCAAAATTTGAATTTGGGATTGTTTGCATAGTATTTTCGATAAATAAAGCCAAAATTTTAAATCCTATCAAACAATGAAATGGGGAAAAATTAGAGGTCTTTAAAATGCTACAACTCTTTTATTAAACTTTTTTACGTTTCTGTCGTCAATTGGCTTACAATTAAAATTTTCGACTTGTTAATTCTCAATGCATAAACCCAAAAAGACAAGTCCTATCAAAAAATGGTTCTTTGGCTCAAAATTAGAATATTCGATTTTTGCATAGCTTTTGATGGATTAAACCATAACCGTTGGTCAAGTAATGCTGGTTAACGAACTCGGTCTTTCTTTTAGGATCCAAAAAAATTGTGCCAAAGCTCGATTTGATCCATTCATTTTTTCGAGAGTTATTGTGTTTACGGACAGACAGACGGACAGACTCCATCGTCAAAACTTTATTTTCGGCGTCAAGGGGTCTCAAAACGTGGAAATCCGTTAAAAAAAATTAGGAGTGAAATTTCTGACGATTTTAATACTTTCTCAGTCATAAATGATGAGAATGTAAAAAAATAATGGCGTCCATGGCAATATTAAAATTATGAAAGTATATATTTTTTTCAAATATATCTTACTAACTTGAATTAATCATTTCTTAAATTATTTAATATGTTTCAAAAATGTTTAGAACTCCTAATATTAGAAAATAAAAATCCAGAGATGTGGGCGCGCGCTATGCGTGCGTAAATTTTATTTCAACGTTTTTTTTCTAGCGACATTTAGTTTAATTTATATTCGTGGAGTATCCAATGTTTTTTACATATTTTAATAGATGTTTACGATTTTCGAAGATTTCAAGTTATTTTAAGAGGTAACAAATTTCTAGAGAACTTTAGGGAATACAGTAAATTTTATTTCAAGGGATTTCAACAATTTCGAGGGGTATGGACATAAAAAAATGGTCAAAGGTTTTAAATATTTGAAGTTATTTTAATAGATGCCAAAGGATTTTTAGAGATTTCATTCTAAAAAATTATAGAACTCTTAATATGAAAAATTTGTTATTATGGATTTTTAAATACTTTATGTAAAGTATTTATTTAATGTACTTTCTAAAATCTAAATGTAAGAGTGAATGTTTAATCTTTCCCCTTTTTCGTGAAAAAATACCCTATTTTTCTTTTTTTGAGCTTTTTTTGAGCTGCCATCCCTGTTAATCACATAATTAAGTTAACAATTAAATTTTAACATATTTCAGGATGGTAAAATGATAATATGGGATGCTTTTACAACCAACAAAGAGCATGCAGTAACAATGCCAACAACCTGGGTCATAGCCTGCGCTTATGCTCCTAGTGGAATGCTTGTAGCTTGTGGGTAAGTAGCTTAACAAATAATTCACCAAAAACTAATTGACCGACAGGATTAATATTTAGCTTTTTATAATTTTGTTTAAATCCCAATTTTTCAAAATTTGTATAATAAATCTGTCAAGAATTTCCTTTTTCCTTATAGAAACATGCAATAACTCACGCAGGGATCACCTTCTTCCCCCTTTTCCCCTGCCTTTATCCTTTTGTTCAAATTTTCCTTCTTTCCCCTATTTTTGAAAAACTTCCCCTTTTTCCCCCATTTTCTTTAAATATACGATATTTGAAAATACAATATTTAAATTATGCGGGAAACTCTCTGAAATTAGTAAATGTACGTAAGAACTATAAAAACTATTACTAGAATATGCTATTATCTTTTAACACAATAAAGTTATTGTATACACTTCGCACGTTACCACCTACAATTTAAGTGCGTCAAGCTTTGCACAAATCAAAAACTAAAGTCTCTCCTAAAAAGTGCGTTTTCTCAAAATAAATAGAAAGCATAATTTACTATACTTTCTAGTATCAATAATGGAAATCTATTTATCGTGTCTCAGTTGTCGGAAAGACGAAGTCTTAATCGAAGTATAGTGACTCTTACTTTAGCATCCAGAATACCAGATTGCAGGGAGAAGCTGATTGGTGCATTTGAAACCCGGGTTCAATTCAAAATATTAATAATTAATTTTTATAATTAAAATTTAATTTTTGTTACGTCTATGACAATAATAAAATGTATATCTATAATATTGCAATATTTAAATAAATTATTTATAAATAAAGCTCAAAATAATATATCGTATCACAAACATAACTATATAATTTCAACAAGGTTTAATTGCTGAAAACTAGTCCATTCAAAATAAACTCTCTTTAAAAAAACTTGATGCTGAAACATTGTAAAACATGTCGAAACTATGAAACCCTTATACAGAATTAAGTCTTTATCCAGTATAAAATTGATACAGTTAAAAATATATATTAATTTTAAAAACAATTATTAGAAGGTGGACACTTTTTAATTGAAATGTACGAAGTTAATATAATTAAAAAATTGAATATTCCAAGTTGATCAAATGTAAAGTTAAATTTTCTAACTTAAACAATTTAAAGTCAAGCGTTCAAAATTAAGCCACTTGAATTTGAGGTTTGTATAGTGGTGTTGAGCAGTTTCAAATTTTATGTTTAAATCTTAACAATAACAAATGTACAAATGTTTATTTGTCCAATTTCAAACTAAACTAGTATTTAGGATTTAGATAAAGTTTTGAGGCCAAAATATATTTTTTAGACAAATTTGACTAAATTTTAAAAGAAAAATCCATCCAATCACTTAAAATATCATAAATTTTATATCATATGATATAACGCAATTTAAAATAATTTCGTTTTCAATTTGTTAAATGTTAAATTCAATTGTGAACTTTTTTAATTGTGAAATCAGTAAGTTTACAATGCGTAATTGTAAAATATTTTACTTTACAAAATTTCCATTTTAGGTCTTAATTTTTAATGATACATTTTCTATTTAAAGAATTTTAATATGCAGTTTTGAAGACTTCAACAATTAAAAATTAAAAGCGTATGAAATTAAAATTTTTGTGATAACAAACGTTTTAATTCTATTAACTGTAAGAATAAATTAATTAATGATTTTTTAAATTGAACTGCCATTCCAGTATTAAAAATGCAACAATAATTGATTTTACTAGTCGCTTTTATCAAATTTCAAATCCTATTCAAATATTGTTTCAGTATAAAATATTTAATTGTTAACCCATTCAATATGAATTTTTTAAATTAAAAAAGTACGATTTTGTAATATTTAGCAATAATTATTCATGTAAAATGAGTAATTATAAATAAAAAATTCAAAACTAAACAATTTGAAACTAAATTTTTTGAAATAGAAAGCCTTGAATCGTTAAAATTTAAGAGTGTTTAATTCAAACTTCGAACGTTACAGTTTTAATTCTTCCGCTTTTTAAATTTTTAAGTGAAAGTGTTGAATGTTGAACAATTGAACAATTATTCATTTGAAATGACTTAAAATGAAAATAATTTAACTTCTAATGTACGCGACTGGCCGGATGCTAAAGATACTTTTGCTATTCGTCCTGCCAGTCCTTTTTCAAAATAATAATACTGCGTTGTTTAAAAATACGTAGCTTGATAGTTAATTTAGATTGTAGTCAATCTATCAAAAGCAAATTTGAAACCTCAAACATTAGTTGCTGGATTGAAAACTAGTATTTTAAACCATTTTCAAAAGAACATAGTACTCAAGACAATTTTAAGGTTCCCATGTGTAAAATAACAAAATTAAATTGTATAAAATACTGTTAATATTAACATCATTTTATTAAAAATTAGTAATTTTCCGCAAACAAAAAATGAAATTACCTATATCAAATAAATTCGGCGCTCTGTACGGATATGGTGTTGCCGCCAACCTTAATGTACATTCACGGAGAAA
Organism: Andricus kollari; assembly: GCA_932074435.1. Taxonomy (NCBI): domain Eukaryota; kingdom Metazoa; phylum Arthropoda; class Insecta; order Hymenoptera; family Cynipidae; genus Andricus; species Andricus kollari. Next base: position 6,901 of record CAKNWW010055222.1, read on the forward strand.
ATGCAAAAATAACATACTTAAAATTCATAACATACTTATAATTATAATTAATTATAATTTAATAATTAAATTAAATTTTAATGATTAAAAAAAATACAATTGTTCACAGTAAAATATTAATTCCAAAAGAACTTTGCAAACCGGTCGGACGACAAGCTGATCATTAAAAAGATGTATTGATTTATTCTTCAATTCAGAGCATTGAAAATGATAGCGAGGATTTATATTTTTTAACCTTTTTACCCAAAAATCTTTAAACTGTTCAATTTATGAAAGTTAAACAATAGCTTCAATTATAAACGTTTAAAATTCAAAAAAGTTCCACTTTGTGCAACTCTTTTGAGCTTGAGTGCTTTTATTTGCAGTTCAATTTTGAATACTTCAAGTGAGTTGGAATTTCCTCGATTGAAACGGCCACCCTGATTTTTGAAATGTAAAATATTTTAGGAGCTCAAACTTGAACTATTCTTAAGTTGAGTTTAAGAATATTAAAGAGTTTAATTACAAAACATTCAAAGTATTAATTATAGTAAGGACGAAGTGACAAATCTTGGAAATAAATATTTAATTATACTTATATTTATTCTTATAATTATGACTTATAAGTATCATTTGAATGATGGTATTTTTAAAACAGAAAATATTCTTCATTATTAGAAGGATTTAAATATATAAAAATTGTTAATTTAACCAATTTTGTGTACTTTTTTATATAATTGTAAATGGATTTCCGTTGATCTAAGTATATCGAATTAAAACAAATATATTCTCTAATGGCATAAATTATTAAAAAATCATTTAACATTGTTAAAAAACTATAAAATTTCCTATAAAAATATTATTTCTACTTTTCTACACATAAAAATAAATTTTTAATCTTTCCCCTTTTTTCCTCTTTTCGTGAAAAAAATGACCTTATTTCCCCTTTTTTGAGTTCCTTTTACCCTGTGATCCCTAAACTTATCTAAACAATGATAGTAATAATGATCAATATTTTTTATTCATTTCCAGTGGTCTGGACAACAAAGTAACAGTCTATCCCTTGAGTCTGGAAGACGACGTATCAGCCAGGAAGAAAACAGTCGGAACTCACACATCCTATATGTCCTGCTGTGCTTTTCCAAACAGCGATCAGCAAGTTTTAACCGGAAGTGGAGACAGTACTTGTGCTCTTTGGGATGTGGAGAGTGGTCAGCTTTTGCAAAATTTTCATGGACACTCAGATAGCGTGATGTCCATCGATCTCTCGCCCAGTGAAACTGGTAACACCTTCGTTTCCGGAAGCTGTGACAAAATGGTATTTATCTGGGACATGAGGAGTGGACAGTGTGTTCAAAGCTTCGAAGGTCATCAATCCGACGTGAACTCTGTAAGTTCTTTTTCTAAATTCAAGTAGATTTAATTCAACTTCTTGATTGAAAGCTGACATTTTTTATGGCATTTCAAGAGCCAATAAACATTTTTACAATTCCTTGGGCTCATTTTACAAAAGAGATTGCAATGTTCATTTTGCTCCACTTTCAAATTTTTACCATTATTTGCCTAGATTTTTACAAGTTTATCTCACGCACTAAATCGGTCTCTATTTATTAAAAGTATTTCAACTAAGACTTATTTTACGTGGAATTTAATAAGCTTTTAAACGCTTTTTAGAAATTATGTTATTTTGTTCCACACTTTTTTACTTTTTTCAATGTGTAGCTACTTGTTTCCTACTTTTTTCAGTAAAGTGATGCACAAAATTGATCGTGTCACAAAATTGAATTTTTTTTTAAATTAAAAATTAAACAAATGCTGTAAAAACTTTTCATTGTAAAGTCCAAATTCCTAAATTATTATGATGGAATTGGAACTATGTGGGTAAGTAGTGTATTAGGATCCTGAAAAAGTATAATTAATTTGGTGTGTATTAATGAACGCCAACTTACTCGTTAGCAAAATGTGATTAAAAAAATTCTTCTATTCATAGTTTACACATTTTCGTGTATCTGCATTGTTTTAATTGTTTTTAGAGGTCTTAAACGTCCCACCGATTTTTTACAGCTATTTAATTAATGTTCTCTAGGCGATAAATTCGGCTGCTCCATGCAATATATAATTAAGTTCAGGTAAGTCCGTCTAAAGAAACAAGTTGAAGGGTTTTCCGTATAAAACATGTTGACGGTAATGAAGTAAACAAAACGAGGCCGCTCTACAGCTGGTAATAAAATTTTATAGAATTCTCGGCTATATTTACTATCCTATAGAATATTTTAATATTGTATTACTTGTTTCAGAACGTTCTGCTTGTTTATTTTCTTGCCAAAGAATCGAACTGTAAAAAAATACACTTGATTCGATGTACAGAGCAACCCCAACTTGATTTTTTATACGGGCTTACCTGAGCTTGATTTCATGTTGCAGAGTGTAGTCAAATTATGCTTAGTGGACCCCTGGCATTAGAAAAAATTTATAAATCTGGGAAATCACAAATAATATAAACCGTTTTTCTAAATTTTATTATATTTACATTTATAATTTCTCAGGCTTATCAAATTTAAAAAAAAAATGCATTTTTACCAGTAGAAAAGACTCAAGCACCTGATAAATTTCTTTCGCTATTCCTGTAGATTTTAAAATTGTATTTTTGAAAACAGCGGTCTATTAAACATAAGTTACCATCTAGATAACTTTAATTCATATGTTGTAAAAATTTGGAGAGATTTAGAGAGAACCTTTTAAAAGATTAAAAAATTGACATACATGAAAATATAAAAACTGTGGAAATAAAAATTCTTTAAATCACAGTTTGCTAACGCGCAAGTTGCAGAAGTTCATCAATCTACACCAAATTTATTATACTTCTTCCGGGTCCTGATTAGGGTGGTTAAAAGAGCATAAGCTTTGAAAAAATACTGTTCCCCTTGATATTTTTTGTTCTAAATCACCAAAAAACATAAATTTATACTTATAAATTTGAGGCAAATCGGAATATATTTAGTAAGTTGGCCAATAATACAAAAATTTTGAAAATCTAAAATAGCTAGTGCTGAAAAGTTGCTAAGTGTTATTAAAAATAAAAAACTCTAATGACTTTCTGAAATAAAAAATGGTCACATGGTGTCGTAAAGAAATTGAAAATTTTTATTTTGAAAATTTAAACAATTTTCCTGTGTACGAAAGTTATGATAATTTTTTTATGTGTAGTTTTTGGCATCATCTCATAATAAAAATTTAAAGAAATGTAACTTTTGTTCCAGTCCGATTTTTTTTAAATGAGCAAAAATTAAATTTTTTAAAAATTTGTTAATTTTTATTAGAATTTAAAAAAATTAGTATTTTGTATGACATGCCCTTGATTATTAAAACAAAGAAATCGATATTTGATGCCCTAGCATTTAAATGAAAAATCTCCAGCGACATGTTTTATACACAAAAAACCGTTAATCTTTCTAAATCTTAGATATCAACCTTTTGTTTCGGTAAGACTGATAGTCAAAATGT
>CAKNWW010055306.1:0-12959 GCA_932074435.1 Andricus kollari
TAGCTTTCAGAAAATACTGCATCATTTTCGGTGCATGATTGAAATTTTTGTTTGAATAATTTTCTTGGTAGTTTTTCGCTTAACGAATACTTTGTGGAGGATCCCCATTTGACGACAAACATTTATCTATCTTAAAAAAATGACTAAATATCACAAAGTAGACTTAAGTATTAAAACCTCATTAGATTTTCTGGAAACAATGCATTACTTTCGGTCGCACAATTAAGATTTCTGTTTGCAAAGCTTTTTCGGTAGCTTTTGCCCAAAAAATGCAAACAAATTTGTCTGATTTTGATGGCAAAGTGATATATGGACAACAAATATGGACAACATGACTCTTTATTCGATTTTATAGGAATCCCGGTTAGATACTAAACTACGTTATGTCCCTACATTTGATTTTTTATTATCTATAATGTCAACCTCATGTCGATGTCACGAGTTCATATCTAAATCTGGAACAAGGATAATGTTCAAGTTATGAGCCTATATAATCCTGGGCATGATTGCTCTAAAGCAAGAACCTCATCAGTGGCACTAGAGAATGAAATATTGCATATTTTATGCTCCTATAAAATATAAAATATATAAATAAAACCAACATTTGCAAAATAAAAAGGCAATTTGGATATCTTTTATGATTAGGAATCCAAATAAGGAGATATTGTTTCTTCTTCTTTTTTATATTAAAAAGTAGTTAAAATTTCAACTTTGACTCCTTTTAAAGACACTCAGGTACTTTAGCTTCTCTAACTGAATAAATATGTAACTGCTACACAAATAAGAATACAAATCCCTTAATTTTCTCATGTTGCGCATCGCGCAATACCAGTAATCTTCTTCTTTAGCCTTCAGCACTTGATTTAAGAAATATAAATGAAAAAGCGTAAAGAGAGAGATAAAATGGCGTGTGCGCCTTATGACGCTGGACAAAACAATTTCACAAAGGATGAACATCTCCATCACCTGCCGTCTCCGTCGTGGGTTTACGTTGGTTCACGTGATGAGAATGCTGAAGGAGAGAAGGAAACGTGTGGACTGTATTCTTGTGAAAACCTTACTCGTATGCAACGACAAACAAAAAAATAATGGAATCAGCAGGAGAATTAAGTTGCTGGACGATTTGAATTTCCAATGTACTGTACAAAATGAATGCGCACGAGGCAGTGACGTATTTTAAAAGAGAGTGACTGTCCAACGTGTCCAAAGAACAGGGCCGTAGAATAAATGATTAAAGAAAAATTCTACGGAAAGCGTTCTACGGAAATTCTACAAAAATATCTACAAGCTAATTTGGCACGAAAATGCATTTGCCGAAATAAAAAAATATATGTGTAAGTTTTGATTCCAGTTATTGCCTATCGCTCCCCGGAAGGTAATTTTAACGCAAGTCAGAAATATCTTCCTCGTGGAAATTACGTTTCAGAAAAGTGTTTCGTCTAGTCCGTCAGTAACCTTGCAAGTATTGAAATCAATATTATTTGCAATAGCATGCAAACAACATTTTTCTCAATGAAATTAAGTTTAAGACGAACATCTGTGCTTCTTCTGTCGATATTTTACATGCTGATTTCAAAAAAGTGCACCAGGTGTGCAAATAAATCTTCTCCTGGGAAATCTGGTTTTAAGTGTACTTCCGGCTCCTTTAAGTGAGATCCTTGAGGAAATGGCATCCAACCAATATACTAGGTGTAAAAAATACATTTTCTACACGAAATTCCGGTTTCTTTAGTTCAGTAATAAGTCTAGAATCGAGTAAGTCACGCTTACCCCGAAACGGATATATGCCTTAATGGTATAATAATAAAAATAATAATAAAGTGTAGGTGAAGATTCGCTAAGGTGAAGGACATCAGGGTTAATCTCCTCATCTCAGAAGACCGAGCAATGGAGATTAAAGAAAGCTGAATTATACGATGGAGCAATAGAAACTGATGTTCTTGCTCAACCTGATGATGCTCCAGTACCACCACATGTTCCGGAGGCAAATGGTCTAATTCAACCCGAGGCAGAAGCAGAGGTTTAGCAACCAAGATGGTGATTAAAATGGACATACCATATGAACAGAGATGTTATGCGCCTTTATTTTTTGGCAGAGAAAAGTGGGCAAAGTGTGAGGAGACAGCATCATCGTATCTTTCTATTGAAGTACCCGAATCTAGTCACAAGAACAAAAGAACGGAAATTAGCTTCATATTTATGATCTCCCTCTGGAAAATGTAGACAACGAAGACCTGATTGAAGCTGAAGGCATAGGTGCTAGACATAATGGACATCAAGTACCGGACCCACTAAATTACATCCATACATTAATAACGTTGATGTAAATAGCGAAATATCATAAAAACTACAGCATCTTGAAAGTAACTTTAGTCGTGCTTTACCAGAGTTTAGACATGTAGAACCAACGTAAAGGCATTCTCTGTTCAAGATGTACTCCATAATGGATCTGCGTGCAGTAATAGAACACCTGAACAGCAAGGTTAACAGCAACTGTATAAAACAAACGAAGAAGCATCTCAGATTCAGATGTTTCAGCGGGTTTGAAAAGGGCAAATAACTGGAAAGCTCCAGGTCCAGACATGGTGCACAATTTCTGGCACAAGTACCTGACGAGTGTGCATGCTGCGTTGGCAAGGTGTTTTCAGCGAATCATCGAACACCCAGATTTGATGCCATGTTCTATGCTCAAAGGTACTACGTATATATAACTTTAAAAACCAGACGCTCGAAATCCGTCTGAATTTCGATAAGGTATATTCTCACAGAAACTAGAATGACATCCTTAAAGAAGAACAAATAGGATAGATCTAGTCACCACAGACGCTGTATCCATGATACATGCTCGTAAACATCAAACGAACCTGCACATGGCGTAGATTGACTGTAAGCAAGCGTACCCTTCCGTACCACATGGCTATTGGCTTAAAGTTTTAAAAATTTACAAAATCTGCCCACGCATCATCGACTTTCTAAGTCCTGCGATGATTTTTTGGGGTACAAGAATCAAGTATTTTGCTAATCGACAACCAAGGATAACTAGATCAATATGCATTACGACGGGTATCTTTCAAGGAGACCCCTTCAGTGCATTATGGTTCTGTTTAGCGTTGAATCCATTAAGCAAAACACTAGCTAGCATGTCTCAAGGGTTCAAAATACATGATAATGAGGATGGTCATCAACAAAACCCATCTTCTATACATGGATGAACTGATGCTATACGCTAGTTCAGAACAACAAACTGCAACAAGTGATAGATGTCACAAAGTAGTTTTCCAATGATATCCACAAGGAGTGCGGACTAGATAAATGCAGAACAGTGCATTTAACCAGAGGAGAGTTAGGGTCCGCAGAGCTAGAGAACGGACACGAGAATGAAATCGAGGCAATGGCTGAGGGCGAGTCACATAAATACCTGGGTATTCAGCATACAATAGTTAAGAAAAGCATTACGACTGCCTTCACTACAAGACTCAGATTGGTTCCGAAGAGTTCTCTCAACTCGGCCAACAAGATCAGGGCAATCAACACCTATGCCATCCCTGCCCTCACGTACTCCTTTGGGCTCATCAAACGGCCGAACATCGACCTTGAAAGGTTAAACAGAACCATCCACGTAGAAATGACGAAGCACCGAATGCACCACAGTAATTCGGTGATTTAAAGAGTAGTTCTACCACGACATAGAGGGGGTGAAGGCGTTTTTGATGTCAAAAAACTGTGTAAGTCACAAGTTACACATCTGCGCTACTATTTTAACAGCAAGCGAGATTTTACGCTTTACAACACCATCTGCAGAGCGGATCTCGATTACACGCCATTGAATGGGGACAAAAAGCCATCTACGGCGAGCACCCCAAAACGTTAGATCAGTATGAAGTGGATAGTGAGGCATTCAATATTTAGCTGAAAAAGGGCGTCCTGTTTCCAGAAACGGAAGGATTCGTCATTGGGATTTAGGACAGGGTTGTCAGCACCTAAAATTATCGCAAACACGTGTTACATCAAGACGTGGTTGACCGGTGCCGATTATGTGCAGATACCAACAAAACCATGAAGCACAGTATTGATGGTTGTCGCGTAATGGCTCAGAGAAAATATACGCACAGATATCATGATGTGGCCGACATTATACAGCAACAACTTGCGCTAAACCTAGGACTCTTAACAAAATGGATGCCTTTCTATAGATACAATCCAATGCCCGTTTTAGAAAACGAATATTACATCTTATATTGGGATGCTACTATCCACAAGGATCATTATATCTGAGTTAATTGACCCGACATCGTAATGCGTGAGATAAAAGGTGGAAGAGACTATATCATCGACATTGCTTGTACACTTTACCGGAATTCGCAGGCAACATATACAACGAAGATCTATATAAGTTTAGCGAGCGTAGGCATTAAGTGAAGACAATATGGAGCAATGTGAAACATAAATCTATTTATCTTATTTAGATTTCGGCTACAGGCAATGTGCACGCAAGATGCACTGAACATCTTGAATATTTAGGAGTCAGTAGGGTATTGGCAGCAGCTCAGAAGTAGGGTTTCGTTAAACACCTGTCGCATTGTAAGAAACTTCTCAGACTCCTAATTTTGGACCTACTACAACATCATCGCAAAAGATTGAACAACATCGCATTCAATTAATTTATAAATCCTCATCTCATCAGGTACCTGACTTAGTCGGTGGCTAATGATGTGAAACCGGGTTCAACCGAGAAAAAATTTATAAAAATAATAATAATAATAAGCCTCGGTGGCTCAAGTGGTTAGGCGTTTGGACTTCACATTAGAGGTCCAGAGTTCAATCCCTGAGCCGGCACTTCTGAAATTTTTTTTATTTACTTGTACGTAGTATCTGGTGGTTCGATTCCCACCTTAAGCTTTAGGTCATCCCATCTTTCACTTGGCTGCAATCCAGTCCGTGGATGGTGGGGTAAAAATCAGACTTGGCCGAATATTTCAAATTAGGCTTACTGCTCTTATCAAATCACTTGATTAGTCTACAAAAATCGTCCGTGACTGTTTAAATATACCGGTTCAGGCTTGTTCAGACTATTTAAAAATCCAACTCGAATAAGTATGCCCTCGACATATTGGGCTGAAACCATCTTCAGCCTGAGAGAAAAATGAGAAGGGTGACGACACCATTAGTCTCCGGCCACGTATCCCAGTGAGCAGGGGGACATCCAAAAGACAACCTGTGGATCTTTTCATGTCTTTAAAAGGTCTTCAGAACTACCTCAAGACGTCCGCCCAAAAGACGTACTATCAACCGGGGTGCACCGCTACAGTTTTGTGCACACCATGACTTAGACGTAGTGCAGAAAGTGCCTAAATTGTCTCAAATTTTTAATAGCTGTTTAGAAGAGTTCTTTATGGTCCCAAGAAAAAATATTTTACAGATGTTTGCACAAAGAAAACTTGTTAATAAACGTATTAATGTAATAGGTAGTTGCAGCGATTCATATGCACATACCATTTTTGACTTATTCAAAGCCTATAAAAATGTTTTCCATGGTTATGAACAAGTACTGTTACATGTTCATGTATCCTAACTAAAATTAGTACAAAACTACACCAGTCTATTGTAGCTAAAAGAAGAAGAAATCAAGAGCCTATTAAAAAATCCCATGCAGGAAACTATATAGTACTTTGAGCCCAGATCCTATACAGTTTCCCATATGGTTTCCTACATGGTTTCTCATATGGTTTCCTATATAGTTTCGGGGGATGTTCCATGCCGTGGTCACTCATGAATGACAAAACAGTAGCATAGTGATAAAGCGCAGTACCCCAACGGCCTAGCTGAATAACTGCATCACTTTGCGCCACATTGCAACACGGCCCTGATGTTTACGTTTCGGTGACTTTCAATTTAAGACAAATTTGTTTTTCTTTTCCTGGTGGAGAAAATTCTCTGCAAAATCACTGTAAATTACTTCATAATATCCCTGCAATATATCTGCAAGTACCCTGCAAACGTCTCCCGCATTACTGCTTAAATTGAAACACTTTAGCATAAATGCAGTAGAACTCTGCGAGATGATAGGAGGATGCTGCTTTCTCATACAACAGACACACTTCCATGGGGCTACAAAACTCAATCACGAATGAATTTAATTCGCAAAAAGTATTGATATTATGTACATCGATTATTAAAACTTGTATATAAGTATATAAAGTAAAACTCTTTACGTCCGTACGAATGTAGTTTCTATTATAGCTTTCACAAATATATAAGGTTCGTCGCCATAGTTCCAAGAAAGACCATGGTAATTACATTTTAACCATTGATTCATACATGCATACTTCATAGAGATGGCATTCCAGTCATAAGGTGGTTGGAATACAATATTAAACGGTTTACTTGATCGTTGATAAGTAATACAGCTAATTCTTTGAATATGAATTTGTTACAAGGTAATTTGAAACCCTGCATGTCCACTGCACACTCCACGCTGAATGCGACTGAAGTGATTCACCATAATGCTCGTAGTTTTATACTAACATTTTGACCTGTCCACTTAATGGCTTATATTGAATTATGCGATCATGTAAAATTACACAATAAGCTGACGTTTGACGAGGAAAGTTTTCTTTAACCTCAAATTCTAGACCAACATCAACCGGTCCTTACTTTAATGATTCATTATGTTTTGAACAATCAATAACCGTTAGAGAAGCATACTGTGAGAATTCATTTTTCATTAAAAGTAGTAGAGGCTCCTTACCATAATAATTAGCTTAAAAATGAGTATACATCTTATAAAGCACAGCAAAATGATTTTTATCTATATCTAGATTTACATTACCATATGGATAACTTTGTGAATTGAAAAGCAGTTTTACGTTGGATATTTTGCAATGGTCAAAATAGCTGGCATTTTTAATTGGCACATTTTTCCTGTTTGCCTGAAAACCTAATATTATAAATCTAGGTTATTCCAACTGGGTTGATGTTTTTACAGTCCAAATATGATTGGAAGTAGTTAGTAGTCGGTGACTGGCAGGTTTCCGGCATTACAGTGAGTTATTATGTTAAAAAGACCAAAGGCAATCTTTTTATTGAAAAAAATACCCATTATCGCGAATCCTTGATGTGTAATCTGATTATTATAAACTTCGGTACTGTTATACGAATAAGTGTAATAAAACCTCGGTTTTCCCTATTTTGGAACGATATTATACTAAATTCTAATTCATTGTTTTCATTTATTCAAACAAAAGGTCTCTCAGTGCATCACAAATACGTTCCTTGATATTTTAGTTTTGTATTTTCATACCCTCTTGGGTTATCCTTAATTTTTTAAAAATATTTTAGGTGGTTTGAAATTTTTTTGTTTTTGAAAATCTTGTTGTCTAAAATGGTCAACTTTACGGCAATCGCTCATACAATATGTCAATATAAAAAATAAAATAACTTTACACAAGATGTGATTTACTTAACTTTGTCTCTTTTCTTTCTTTGGCCACTTTTAAAATTGATGCTCTTTAATTTTTCATTTCTGTTCATTTCACTTTTCTTTACTTAAAGTTCTTTTGTATCTTTTAGAAACGATAGATAGAAAGAGAAAAAATCATCTCAAACGTCGAATAATTAAAAAAAAATGAGAAAGTGCATTCGAGATTTGATGAAGCTCTAGAGGTATCAATAAACAAATTTTGGAAAGAGTTAATATTTTACGAGATACACCTTGTCAAAAATAGACTGCTATCGAAACCGTGCTAGTCTATGGATTTTTTTTTGATTTTCTAAAATCCCAATCCACATATAACATATGCCTGGAAGATTATAAACGCCTTACGAGACAAATAGAAGGCTGAAAAGTAAAAAATTAAGTAGAAAAATTCATTTCTTAAAAAAAATGGATTTTACATTATCACAGTGTTATTTGTATACAAAATATTTAGTTTATTTATATTTTGTAACTATTTAATACAATAACAGGATGTAATCAAATACAAAGATTTAAATTTCCATATGATTGATGACAGTTTATCGAGATAAAAACCCACTACCGGTTCGAATTTGGATATATCCTTTCACCACAATGTCAGGTAGAATTTTAAAGAATTTTTAAGCCAATAAAACGTGTTTTCAAAAAAATTGCACTTACATGGTTATGAAATGAAGTTATTTGCATAATTATTTCTGTTTTTGCATCTGTTTTAGGCAAAATACGTAATTTGCATTCCATTTTAATTTACAAAAGCTCATTCCATTCCTTCATAGTTTCTTTACAATTATATTCGTCACGTCTTCTAGAAATAATCAACTGAACACAATTCAGGACGATTCACAGTTGTCAAAACTTCAATCGTTTTCAATCGTTCCTAATCAGTGTACCATTTGTTAGTCGATTTCAATTATTTTCCATTGTGTATAGAGTTTATGTTTCCATTCCTAATGTTCCTAATTGTTTTCAATCGGGGCAGCAATTTAGGTGGCGACCGGTGTTTGTTTTCTCTGACGAAAAATAACCTAAAATAGGACAAATTTTTCTTCGCGTCTGCGCGGTGTGTTGTGCATTTTTTTATATCTTTGTGGACAGTTTTTAAGTGTTTTTAAGATTATAAAGTGATATAGATTCATGGTTTTCAAAATTCGCAACAATTGAATACTATAACCAGTGGCTAGAAGGAAATCGACGGGGAGAGAAGAAAATAATTGCCGAATCCGATTTCAGACAGAAAAAGATCTTGAATTTCGAAATGTACAAAAAAATCTTATTTATAATTTTTTTTCTTATTTTCAGCAATTAAAAATCCAATGAAGTATGTAAGAAAATTGTTTTGGAAAATATTCTATTTATATGGTAGAAGAAATCCTGTGCACATTATACCAGGGAAAAAATTTTTTAGGAGCCATCTCAGACCATTATAGTTGTAATGAAATTATAAATTGTCTTATTCTAGGCCTGATAATATGTTAAAACAAATTTGTTTTTGTTTCATCAATTTTAGGGGTTATTCCTCTATTTATAACAAATAGTTTCTAGGGGTGAAAAAATTTGTTAGCTTAAAATTTGTATTTATTAAAAATTGAAAATTAAGAAAATTCATATTCAGACCTAATACGGCCTAGCACTCTCAGCTCGTGAAAATTATTACAAATAATATATTTAATTTTTTTAATCAAGATATTGCTTAAAATGTGCTGCTTCGAAAAAAGTAAATAAACGTTTTCAAATAATTCCCGCGAGACGAAAGTGCTGCGATTGGGAACGATTGAAACTTTGCAACACTCAATCGTTCCCAATCGTGCACACACGATTAAGGAACACGATTAGAAACAATTCAAATTTCTTTCTATCGTTCTGAATTGTTTTCAAATAATTATTTCTAGAGGGGTTTTTATGGAAATTAGTTTATTTATAAATAATACGCATAATTATTTTTATTTAGTCATGTTTCAAATAAAACAATTTACTATATAATATTTAATAAAAATGTGACGAATAAAATTGTGACGGACCTTTCAAGGAGTAGAATGAGCTTTTGTAAATTTTAATTGAATGAAAATCATATGACTTTTGCCTGAGGCGAATAGTGCTTTTTGAAAATTCATTACTCTTAAGCAGTTCAATTTAAAACTTTCAAATTGTCTAATAAACTATTGAAAATATTACACATGTTTTATATTAGTACTTTTCGCTGGATTAAAAAAAATTATAAAATCAGAACATTACAATGAGGACTTGAAATTTATTTAAAAGCTTAGGTTGTGCAATTTTTTTAGATTGGAAATTAGTATCTTTAAAGAAAAGTCATTAAGAGTTTCTATTTTTAACAATGTTAGGTTAGATTCACGTTTTATACCAAAAACTGGTATTTTAAAATAAAAATCACTATAGTTAAAATAGGATAGCAAATTTTTGAACAGTTTCAAGTAATATTAACGTTTTTAAAAAAAAATCGGTCATCTTGCAGAAAGTCACTATATTTCGAAGAAGATTTACAATTCTTAATAATTTTCTTTCATGTTATGTTTGTGTTTTTCGTTGGGAATACAGTCCAAGCTCCGAGAATGGCCGTTTTCGGGGCTGTAGGGGAGTATAATTCCAAGAAGCCATGAACCCCCACTCTAAGCGTGGTCACGCTCGACTGCGTGGATAAAAATTCAGCTGACCAACTCCGAAAAAGGCCGCGCGTCGGGTAGGTTAAAAATCTATCTCGAACATCGTTTTATGTACCTAGTCTACATTTTATGTGTACAAAAGTGATTCATGTTGGATTATTTCGTTATAAGCCCGAGCTTAAAGGTATGTAAAACATTAAAATCGATCATTAGCTATGGTATGTTCGATTCTTAGAATAAATGTAAACAAAGCGTCAAAATGACAAATATTTCACCTCACTTTTAACGTAACCTGTGAAATCTCGTGCAGTACATTCATAATTAATTACTGTGTCGTATTGCTTGTTTTTGTTTGTTTGTTAAACAAAGAGAAACTCAAACATCGAATTGTCAATTATAACATAAATTTGATACATGTAAAACTTGAAGAGAAAAGAACAATGTAAAGCTTTTTTTACAGTAGTAAAAATAGATATTTGTTCATTTGAAATATGAAAATTCACACTTTCCCACGTTTTGTACTGCGCAATAATACTGCGAACGGTTTTCTTATAGAACTGCATATTAAATGAGCTGAAATCAGACATCTGATATCTTTTGAACGCGATTTTATAATTTTTCATAGTTTTCTTCGGGTTTTAACGTTCACATTTTATGTTGAACATTATTATTTATCCAGAACATCTTTGTCCAAGGCCTTTAAATATTTGACGAAACATAAAATAAACAATGATTATTTAGCCCTATAGTACATAAAGTTGAATTTATATCAAAGCAAATTTTTTTTAAGTGGACTAAAAATACTTTTGAATAACGAACAGTTTATCTGATATTTAATTTCTTATATTTATAATATAATGAACAATTTGTTTGACTGACAAATTCAAGGTTGGGCCCGAAAAAAACCTTCAGATTCGGCCGTTTCTCTCGCGGACATTCTCGGAGCGTCAGCTATGAAATGCATCGATCGCGACCGACGCTAAAGTGGTGGGGGTAACGCTCGAGCGAGAAATTGGAGAAGCGGACATTCTCGGGGCGGACATTATCGGAGTTTGGACTGTATTGGTATTTTTAATAAAAAATTATTACAGTTCAAAGAATATGTACCATTTTTCAACAACTATAGGTTATGCTGACGTGTTTAATCTAAAATCGGTATTATTCACAAAAATCATTAAATTCAAATCCAATGACTTTGTTTAAATATTATTTATTATTATATTTCAAGCATTTCCAAGAAGATTCAGAACTTTTGAACCATTTCAGGTTATGTTGGTTTTTTATACTAAAAATCGAGATTTCTAGTAAAAAATCATTATATTTCAAAGAAGATTAAAACTTTTGTTCAATTGTAGGTTTTAAGCTAGTGATTTTCACCGGAAATGTCGATATAGGTTTCAAAGAAGATTTACTATTTTGGAACAAATTAACGCCATGGTAACGTTTTTCACCGAAAATCGGTTATTTTAAACAAAAATAATAAAATTTCAAAGAAGATTTACTATTTTGGAACAATTTAAGGTTATGTTAACCCTTTTTAACGGAAATCGGTTATTTTAAACAAAATTCATTTAATTTCAAAGAATATGACTTGCAATTTGGAACAATTTTGTTGTAAAAGATTAGCATTTTTCATAAATAAAATCATAATATTTTTCAGATTTTTATTAATCTTTAAATTTATACCAGAAATCGGTTATTATAAATAAAAATAATTTGACTTAAAAATTAAACTTAGAATTTTGAACAAGTTTAGGTTATTTAGGGAGTCATCGTATGCTCAGACGGTATCGTGCTTGTCTCATGTTCCAACACGATGGCGCGGGTTCGATTCCCGACGCAGAAAGCGAGGCTGGATGTGTTTTCAGAAAGCTTCGCTTCTGCCCCTTAATGACCCTGGCAGTCGACGCGACTATAAACATGTAATTAATAAAAAAAGTTTAGGTTATATTACTGTTTTCGTCGGACATTTAGCATGTATTTTATAAAAATATTATATATTAATTGTGACATTCTTTTAGAATTTTGATGTTCACTTTTGACTTTAGGGTCAAATAAATTGAAAATAATTGAATTGTTTCGAACGTTTCGGCACACAATGGTGGTCCTTATCAGTAAATTTGATTAAATCTGCAAAAATTACATAATTTCTTGTAGGCATGCAATGTATAATTGAAAGAGTTACTCTTTGTTTAATAATGCAGTTGACAAATTATATAAAATGTTATTATAATTAATAAAATTATATAAAAATTCCTGTAAAAGTAACATTTTTTATATTAAACAGAGTAAAACTATGAAATTATTTAAAACATTGTTGTTAAATAATTATTCATACATTTTTTAAAGATTTTTACGATGTAGATTTGACGAAAACCTTTATTTCTTAATTAATAATAGTTAATATCTTATAGATCTCTTTGAAAATAGAAATGTGACTTTACCTGCTCAGTCTAGGCTTCGTGTAAGAAAAACGGTCCTTACAGTTCCACGTCACAAATCTTGTAAGTTGCAAAGATCCTTTATGGTGAGGGGAGCGCGTCTTTGGAATAAAATACCTCAATCAATTAGGAATGCACCTTCGCCTTATCACTTTAAAAAGCTATTGTTTAAGTTTTTATTTAGTACTGATAATTCTACTCTCGAAATTTCGTACTGGTGAATTGAATTTCGTTCATTTATCTAACTTTTAGTGTCGTTTTACGCCGTTTCTTTATAACGCCTTAATATTATAACAATTAAATCTTTGCAATTCGATCCATAGTTTATATAAGTTATCTAACAATTAAGTTTTAAGTTCTCTAATGATATACGTTTTGCCTACCACTAGCTTATAATAGCATATATGACTCATATTCATTATA
>CAKNWW010055548.1:0-18320 GCA_932074435.1 Andricus kollari
TCAGCATATTTCTTGTCTTAAAGTTAAAACTCTAATTATTTGCGGAAAATACCTCTGACAAAGTCAAAATTAAAGCTGTTTACGAAATTCCCTTTATAAAAGTCAAAATTATAATTCGTTACGAGAATTCCCTGCCTCAATTAAAAAAATTATATTTATCTACTGAAATTCCCTGTCCCAAACTCAAAATTATCATTCTTTAATACAATTCCCTCTACCATAGTGAAACTTATCAATCCTCACGTAAATTTCCTGTCTAAAAAGCAAAATTATATTTTTTTATCTGAAATTCCAAGTCTCAACCTCGAATTATAGTTCTTTTAGAAAATTCACTGTTCCAAGTTAAAATTGTAATTCTTTTGTAAAATTCGCTATTCTAAGTGAGAATGATGATTTTTTCACAAAGTCCCTGTTCAAACTCAGAAATAGAGCAATACAATATATTAAACCACTTTTAATTTGTATATTAGTACATTAGAGAGAAATAACGGTCACTCAATCAAATGTTCGGAGTTTTCACGATTTATCGGTCAAGTAGACCCTTTTATCTTCCTGTAGTTAATGAAATAATATTAAACATTAAACACATGACGATTAAATACTTCATGTGCATAATACATGTAACTCCTGATTGCTTTCACTAAATCTATTAATAAAAATAATTTACTAATTACAATTGTCAAAAATTTTGTTGCATAAAAGTTACAGAATATTATATTATATGCCATTTGGTAAAACATGGAGCAAACATTGGAAAGTTTACCGACCGTCTCTACGTAGGAAAACGCAATAGTGAATATAGCAGGACGAAAAAGTGCAAACATTTTGCTTGGTTTCCAGGGCCTCCCTTTAATAAAGGTTGTTTAATAATGCCTAAAGCACTTATAAATTCAATTGAACATTCCTGTTGAGCAGATAATGCACATCAGAGTTTGTTGCATGACAATTGACTACGGTGCCGCTAATGCTAATCGACATAAATTATGCAGAGTAAGCCAATTATTACAATATTAATCAATGAAAACCATTCAAGCAAAAATGATAATTTCCACCATTTAACGATAGCTACTTCGGCACGTTTGCGTTAAAATACTTTATTCTCTACCGAAATCTCGAATTAAAAATTTGTAAAAAAAAATAGTACCACGTATTCGTTTAAATGATTTAAAAGTCTTTAAAAAGCATTTCTGTTTAGGCTTACGAGGGGACGGTCCACGATGGAAGTCTTTCAACTCCCGATTAGATCAGGCGGCAGCGCTCCGAGTTTGTGACCGGAAAGTTTGGGCTTGATTCCTGCTTCCTGCATATCTTGTCAATTGTTTTATTGGAATGGAAGGTTCTCACGTGTCCCCTGAGGATTAACATTCTTTGTAACTCTCCCCGAGTCCAGTCTTTACGGTTACAAACTCTAAGCGCTACCGCCTGATCTAATCTGGACTAGAAAGAATTATGTGTGCGTGGATTAAATTAATAATGATGCAAATCAGCACCTCCAGTACTAATGTGTAATATGTGATATTATAAATAAATTTAGGTTAAATATCGTCAACAAAGATAGGAATCCGGAAGATGATTATTATAATTATTGTATGCATCGCTATATCCTAAACTATGGCCAATAAAGAATATTTTTTGAACTGAACTGATACTGATCCATTACTGGGAGCAGTATGAATCCAAACAACATTCCGATGGTTATAGGTTCCGCTTGTTATTAGTGCCCCCTTTTTCAAGACTCTTTATACAGCTTTTATTATGATGATAAGTGGCTGTCTACTGATACTGTTACCCATGTGGACTAATAGAAGTGAAAAATTGTGGATTGCAAACATCTCTAGCCGTCCTACATAGAGAAACAGGTTGATCATTTTTGTTGCAGCTCATTTGTTGTGCACTCGAAATAAAATTTTTTTTCTCAAAATAAGAATACATCAAGTGTGAAACTGTAATATGAACATAGCTGCATTCTCATTCTCCGCTATCTCATTTTTTTTTGCAACTCAAAACAGCATCAAATCAGTGTTCTTTTGAGGATCGGCGTTATACTGTGTAAGAAATCTCCGAAAAAATTCCATAGTGGATGAAATTCTGAAGTCTTAGAGGGATGTGAGAATAGTTCTTTGCGAGGCAGTACAGAATTACAGACTGTACTACGAAGTGCGTGGGCAGGGCATCTTTGGGATGCTCGAAAGCTGCTGCCTCCCAAACGGCCGACCGAGCTTCATCCCCATCCCTCGACACCCTACGATAGAGTAATGTCGGCTGAAAGGGTGAGGCAGCCGTACATGGAACGGCACTTACACCCACGACTGGCAACCCTCGACCCTCGACCCCTATTCCCTCTCCGATGCACCCCTTACCCCAGAACTACGGACCTCAGGATGGTACACGTCTATCTATTTAGCTCGTTGCGAAATTATTTCACACGCCAGAATTATTCGGGTTAATCTGCTCAACTCCTCTGACGACAAGTAATGCGTTATCATATATACGCAATTACGATATGAATAAAACTATAAATCATGAATTAGGTACACATTTTCCTTAAACTTCGCTCCCACCACCTATTTTTTCAATCGAATTCCCTACACCGGGTCAAATTGACCCGACCACATTTTTGATCGGGCATCATTTTAAAACGGCTTAACCAATTCATTCGAAAAAAATCACATATATACTAGAACTATTGCAGAATTTGGTGATATAAATAAAAGATACCGAAAAAATTAATTAATCACAAAAAAAAAATTTTGAAAATTGGTGTTGAAAAAAACGCATTTTAGTATAAAAATTATAACTTTTGTAATTTTTAATATTTTTAGCTAAAAATTGCCCCTTGAAGGTATACGCAACCAAACTCGAGGTACGGGTCAATTGGACCCAGAAGTGGGAGCGAAGGTTAAATTATGCTCAACTCAATTACTGGATTATAAATCATGTTTGGCTGTCTCTTATCGTGATTGACCTACCCAAACATGCAATATTAATATATATTATTCAGCAGGGAGATTCTGACGGGTTAGTGAAATTTCAGCCATTTGAAACAATGTACATGTCCTAATTACTGCGGCATCAAGCGCTAGTCTCACATTATTTGACTATTATTTTTGATAAATAATAAAACTTCAAAACCAGCAAGCAGATGAAATGGCAACTTAATTCGTGGTTGCAATTTAGCTCTCTCTTATATTTTTATCGTTCATTTTTCTTGCGAGAAGAAGCCGTATCTAATGCCGCACAGCGGCTTAGATCGGAACTAATGCTCTCAGTTCTGCGGATCTTAGTTCCGTACAAAACCGCTGTGCGGCGCATTAGGTGTAACTTCTCGCAAGAAAAATGAATCGCCAAAAATATAAGAGAGAGCTAACTTGCGACTAACTATTATTATTATTTTTTGATATATCAAGGAAAACAAAATTTGAGAATTCGTCAGAGAATAAGAATCAATCATACGTTTTTATGGGTCCCCAAAGAAAACCTCATAAGTGACGAATTTTACGTAATATTGCGGTTGATTAACGTTTCTTAAATATTTTTTTTCATAAATAATCATTGATAGGCAATGTAAGATTACTAGGTCATTTTTAAACTAATTTTCAATTGTTTAAGCAATCTTAATTTCTTTGAAAATTTGTTTTTCCAGATAAGTCGCGAAATGAACGTATTTTCTAGACGTTATGAGTACTTTAATCAATCATAACAGTAAAATAATTTGTTTAAATAATTTTACAATTATTTGAATAATACGTGTTTGTTCAAATATATAGATTACCTAAAAAAGCAGGAGAAACTTTTTATCTCACCAAATTTTTGACCGACTTTAATATTTTTAAGTACCGTAAAACCGGGTAAAGTCGCCCATGTGGGGTAAAGTTGCTCACCAATAAATTCAAACCAAATAAATTTCAAAATGAAGTTTGACATCTCTACTAATTAAAACAATCGATAATCTTGCCCTAGGAAATTTGATATTGAATTTTAAAATATAAATTACGAGGTGAGCAACTTTACCCTACATGAGCGACTTTACCCCGTTTTACGGAACTAATTTGTCTTCTAAGAATACTTGTAAATATTTGAACAAATTCTAATAATTTAAAAAAATTTATTTCGTTTGAATATAATATAAATATAACTGTAAAATTATTTAAGCAAATTTCATAATTGTTATAATTGATTAAAGAACTCATAACGTCTAGAAAATATGTTCATTTCGCGACTTACCTGAAAAAATAAAGTTTCAAACAAATTAAAATTGTTTAAACAATTTAAAATTAGTTAACGTATGACTGGTTATTCTTAACTCTAGAAGGACTATATGGGGTTATACTATGCTCTAAGGACTATATGGGGTGATACAGAACCCCAAACTTTTACCGTGGCACAGTGCTTTTTATTTGTAGCAAAACAACTTTAATATAGTGAATTTTCTTCGATTTTTTATGAAGAAAACAATGGTAATAATTATATTCTGTTTATTTTACAACACATTTCAAATAATTAGTTTAAACAAAAAAAAAACACAAAAATTCCGCAAAATTGACTTTTTTTATAACAAATAACATAATTTCTCAACAATATTACCGATTTAAAAAAATTAAACGGGATTCAAAAGAAGAATAGTCACGCTTTAAAGTTATATAAGCCACTTCTTCTCTTTTTGAAAAAAACATAATTATTTCAACATATGAAGTCGAGAGAACTAGAGGAATTTGACAAATGGCAAAAATGTTTACAAAATAACAATAAAATTAATTATTCAAATTAAGATTTATTATAAATGACTCAAAATGATACAAAAATTAAAAAATGAGGAAATAATACCTTACATAGGTTAATTTATTGGTCAGCGGAGCAATTAGAGCACAGAACGACCCTGTGCTCCTCAAAAGCTGGATGATGACACCGTTCACAATAAGTTTTCACTTTTTTGTCTTTAATTCGAGGACATAAGGCACACCGCGCCTGAATTTTGACATCTGGAGCCCTTCTTGGTAGGGGTGCCTGTTCTTCAAGGATGTTTTCGATTAAAATATCCAACAGAAACAGTTATACTATCAGATGCTAAAGCTTTAAATGATCCTGGAAATTCAGAAATTTACCATACCTCATTCTTTGCAATTTTTTTATTTTATTTTTTACGCTTCGTTTTTTCAAATTCATGCTTACAATATTTAATTGAACCGCTTTAACAAAAAAACTAAAATTCACTTACCAAAACAATTCTCGTACTCGAAAGACTATGTGGGGTTACGCGTCACCCCAAGCGATATTCATAGACGCACAGAACTCACAAAACGCACTACTGACCTCATTCACTGACAAAAATCGACTGACTTATAGTTGAAGTGAATTATGGTTAGGGTCCCGCACCCAACCATAGCTGTCCACAGTCAGAAAAGCATTTCAAAATTTGAATGGGGTGCCAAATAACCCCGTATAGTCCTTCTAGGGTTAAATGACCGATTAATGATTATTTATGGGAAAAAACTTTCAAAAAGCGATGATAAACCTCAATATTAAGTAAAGTACAAATTTGTCACTTATGGGGTTTTCTTTTGGGACCCATCAGAGTGACTTAAACTCATTCACCCTCAAAATTTATGATTGCTTCTTATTCTCTAATCAATTATGAACAATAACTAAAATACGGAATTGTTTGTAAAATATCATCGCAGACTTTTTCCCATGTTACATCAATGGAAAACTTCATGGTCTTTGCGCGAGCCCTGAATAATAACCAATTTCGTTCAAATTTTGAGATATTTTTTTGGGCATTTAAAAAACACTGGGGGGGGGGGGTGAGAGCAAAGAAATTCTAAAAGTAAAAAATAAGGGCCACCCTAATGTTGAATTTAATATGAAATGCATTAAATTCTTAGCACATGGTTGAATTTTCTACTAAAGAAGATTAATTTTCACCAAAAATGGAAGTGTTCAATGTTCAGGTAAAAATTATGAATCTTTAACCCAAAAAATTCATTTTTAACAAATCAGTTCAAATTGCAACCTAGTAGTTAAAATTTCAACAACAACAAAATAAATTGTAAATAAAAAATGTAATAATTAATATTTCGACCAAAAACACGAATATTCAACAAAATGGTTGAATCCTCAATCAAAACTGATTATAACAAAAAAGATAACACTTCTACCAAAAGAGATGAGTTTTCAATAAAACATATTAATTTTTGCTGAAAACATTAATTTTCAACCCAGAAGGTTCATTTACTACCGGGAAGAAGAACTTTCAAAAAAATACTTCAATTTTCAACCAAAGAGATAAATTGCCAACTAAAATGACGAATCTTCAACTAAAAATTGATTTTTAACAAAATAGTTGAATTCGCAACCAAAACAGATTATTAAGTTTCAATCAAATCATTGCATTTTTCGGGGGGCTACTCACTAAGAAATCTTAGATTGCTGAGCGGAAAATCTAAAGAGAATTCTTGGAGGAACTCTTGGAAATCTCTCAGCAATTTAGCATTCGTGAGAAATCTTGAAAATCTTTGGCTAAGTGTGGGCAGAGGTGAGGTGGTGTGGAGCATTCCAACATACGCTCCTATGCGTAAAACGAATAGCCGACTGAATCCGAAAGCCACCGAGTTTATCCGAGTCTGTAGAATCCCACGTGAGTTCTGATCGCGAGCAGAGTCGTAATTCTCGGAACTCCTGGCATACTCAACGAAATTTTGGAAGTCTCTATAAGAATTCAATACAGATTGCCGCATTCACAGTTTTAAGATTTTCAGATTTCGCAGTGAGTAGCCCCTCGGCATTTTTATCCAAAAAATTTACTTTACCTATTACGTATTTATTATTATTACCCTATTATGTATCAATTTTTAATCTCTCCTTTTACAGGTTTGAAGAGTCGTTTAGAACTATTACAAACAAATTACAACTTCCGAGTTAATCAGATCCTTAGCAGAAGCAATAGAAACTTTCGACGAGTGCCCGGATCAGGGATCGAACTCCGACTGCTTTGAAGCCGATCAAATTATTCCAAATCGAAGGGTTTTAAATTTAAATAATTCGAATTGAGAGAATTCAAAGTGAAAAAAATCTAGAGCGAAAAATAAAAATGGTTTGGTTTTAAATGTAAATTCTTAAACATTGTTCAACTGAATTATTTTTTATTCAAAACCTTACAAATTGAATAATTTCAATTTCAATTTCAATTTCTTTTCATCACTCGAGGGCAAATAAAACAATTCTTCCATTTTGATTTTTACATTTCCAAACTCGAAGAATCACAAACGAATAAATTTGAACAATTGCTTCAATGCTTAGTAACTACTAACAAAATTTAAATCTTACGACCTGAATATAAAAATTAGCCCCTTCGAGGTTCACCGAAATTCGATGAGGGTAGACTAAATATTTTCGGTGAGATTTGGTAAAGTGAATAGGATGTCTAGGTTCACCGAAATTCGGTGAGCGTTTGAAAGTCTTTCATTTCTCGAGCGTCCACACTAATTGGAAATTATCGTTTTAAATTAAAGTTATCAAACACTCCCAGATTTGAAATTGTCTATTTCTGACGTCTTCAGTGTAAACTTTCCTTTTTGAACATTTTGTTTTTGGAATTTTGAAGTCTATTTTTCGCTTTTGAATGCTTTGAATTGTAATAGTTTGAGATTGCAAATTTTCAACCTGAAGAAGAGTCATTTTTCCTGCTTTTTAATCTGTGTAATAAGGCACACATAAGGATCAGAACATCTTAAACTATAGAAACTTATTGTGCTTTATCAATAGTCTTAAAGAGGAAAAAGGGCAAAAAGGGGAATTCTTTTTGTTAATGTACAAAATAGGGGAAAGACTGAAAAAGTTGTATGCTGTGCAATGTAATTATCCACCCCTCACTTAATTATTAATAAAAAAGACTGACATTGGGTAATGCATCCAATCTTCTAGACCAGAATACCGAACAAGTTGCAAAAAAGTTACCTTTTACAAAAAGATTAGCAAAAAAGGAAAAAAGTGTTTCAATTCGGAACCTGACAATCTCGAATTATAAAATAAGAAAATTCTAAAGTCAAAAAAAAAATGGTAATAATGGAAAGTGCTAATATTAAAGAACGGAGTCATTATATCGCACCTAATTTTGGATAAGACATTTGGGACTGTTTGCTCTTGGAGAGAATGAAGAGCTTCGCTGAACTAAAAAGAAAAGCTTTGGCCATGGTGGGGCTGAAAATTTCATGAAAGCCGGCTTTCACCGTATTCATCTTGTAAAGGTATTCTTGCAGCTCTATCACTTCAGACACTATAGAATATGTCGAGGGGTATAATGTTTCGAAATTCTTTTTGTTTTTGTCTTTCCTTTTTTCCCCTGTCAGCCTTGTGAACATTTCAGCGGCTAATTAGGCTCCACGGCATTCGTACCCTCCAGCCCTAAGTGTTCTTCTCGCCCTTCCAGGAGGCTCGCGTCGAGGTACTTCCGTGTGCAGAGACAGCGACGAATTGAACGAATCTTTGTTTACTCCATGAGGGGCTCCTAAATCCTCAGGGAAGAAATGCGATTTGTATAAAATCTCACGGTTCACAATCATTAGAATAATTCGTCAGGAAATCAATGTTCCACGCAACACAGCAACAATGGAGTAATGCGGAATTCCAATCAATATTAACATTCTAAAATTTGAATAAGATCATGCAATTGGGACCCTATTGTAACCCTCAAAATGGCACCGATGCACAGTGGGGAAAAAAATAACTTTTCTGGGACAAAAATCAGCACACTCCTCAAATCTCAATGGATCAGAGCTTCTTTTTAATACTCATGAAGGATCGTGATTTAACAGAGTACTGCACGTTTTTTAAACATCTTCTTTTTATTAATTTGTTATATAACTTGAAAAATTCAAGTGCAAATGAAGTATCGCATACTTCACAGCCAAAAATGCTCTGAAAACAGGGTAAATAGGGTCATTTATCAAGAAAATAGGTAAATAATAGAGAAATAAATTCTTTTAAATCAAATTAGTGTAGGTCCCATTTTGAATTAAATACGAAACGCTCTAAATTCATAACCTTCTAAGTAAAAATATTGCAATTTGAACAAAATGGCTGAATTTTTAACAAAAAAGATGAATTTTTAGCCCAGAAGATTCATTTTCTACTAAAAAATACGAACTTTCGATAAAATACATAAATTATTAACCAAATAGTTGGATTCTCTACTACAAAAAATGTAAATTTTCAACTTTCAACCAAGTATGTACTTGAATTTTAAAACAAAGCAGATTAATTCTTGACGAAAAATATAATAGTTAATATTTCAACGAGCAAAATAGCTAAATCCTCAATCAACACATATTATTGATTTTCAACTAAACAGTCGCATTTGTAACCAAACAGATGAATAAATTTCTACCAAATAGTTGAATCCTCAGCCAAAACGGATTTATTAATTGTCAGCCAAACAGTTGCATTTTTAACCGAAAAAGCTGAAGGTTTTACCAGAAAAGGGATGAATTTTCAACAAAAAATCTAATTTACAACCAAAACAGATACTTTTTTAAACAAATAGATGCATTTTCAACCAAAAAAGATGAATCTTCTACCAAAAGAGATGAATTTTTAACAAAAAAAATGTTAATTCTCAACTAAGAAAGATGAATTCTCAATCAAATAGTTGAATTATCAACCAAATAGTTGAATTTTTATTCAAATGGTCAAAGTTTCGAACAAAAAAGATTAAACTGTAACAAAAAACCGTTAGATTTTCAAGCCAAAAAGACGAATAATTCAGAAGACAGTTGAATTTTCAACAAGAAAGCTAATTTTCAACCAAAAAAGATTACTTTTCGACCAAAAAAGACTAATGTTAAAAAAAGTTGAATTTTCGACCATAAAATATGACTTTTAAACAAAATAGTCGAATTTTCAATAAAATAATTATATTTTCAACCAAAAAGAATTAACTTAAAAAAAAGAGTTCAATTTTCTTATTGGACTCTAATTCAGTTCGCATTTAAGTAAAGAAAACAATAAAAAGGTGAAGTTTCTTGAAAATAGGGAAAATAAAGGAATTCTTTTAAAAAGGGGAAAAGAGCTATATAGGGGAAAGAGTGTGAAGTATGATAAGAAATAGAATTTTCATACCATAGAATACTATATATTTCATACATAGATTAATTAATTTTTTTTAAGTTACTATAGTGAAACTTTCTTTAAAAAAGTGACTTGAATAAAAAAAGTGACTCAAGTGACTGTGTGGTAGCCCTGAGAGGCTGATATCATGCTTATGTTTTATGGAAAATTTAGAATTATTTTCGAGATAAAATAACCGAGCGAGAAGTCAGTTCCAACGGATTTGGGATGTAAATGGCAGGAGCTAAATCTAAAATAATAAAGGGAAATGCTCATTAGTCACGGAACGTGAAACCCGCACATTTGATTCGCATTTCGCGTTGGCTGACACTCCGGGGCGAATTGCACACGATTACGAGGCATCGTGTCACCAATGCACCTAATTTTCCGCGACGCGTCAGAAATCATCAGCGAGAGAAATCGGGTAAAAGCAGAATGAACGCGTTACAACTAGCACAGGTTTGTGGAACTACGCTGGTGAATCGCCTGGAGGGTCGGGACTGGCGAATCAATTAAAAGCTGGCGACTCGACGAAAATTTATGCGGGAAAAATTAACAAGTCAGATGTCTCTCCCCGACGCGACGCGACGCAGAAACCACAGCAGGCGTCCCACGATGCGGTTATGGGAAACGCAGCTTCTGAGCCCGTACGTCCGTATAGCCGGTGCACGAGTAGATAATAAATTAACGGAAATAATGAAACCATAATTTAATGGGTCTTCGTACCGCAGAAACTACCACTCCCTACGACAATATTACGAAATTCATACCAAGACCTACAACTCGATTTTGATACCTCAGAATTCCCTCTTTATTCGAAAAGAAGACAGACTTTTAATCGACTTAAGAACACTGTGTTTGCAATTTAAATTTTCTCTGAATAGCAAACTATGTCTGTATATTCTCAGATTCTGCAAATAAATCATGAACAATTTAATTTGAAAATTATTGGTATTTATAAATCAGCCAATTTTTTATTCTGTCGCTTCGGAATGCGCAATAATTATTTATTGACCATTTATGATAAATTTTATCACAATGAAATTGCTGGGATTTCAGTGTTCAATTCAGATTCGCAGTTTGGACCTGATCAAAGGAATTGGAATGAGGTTATAAATAATAATGTGAATTATTGAATACAGATAAAAGCATGCACGAAAATGAAATATGTGATAAAAGATTTGGTGTTATTTGCTTTAGTCTCATTACTTGGATCCATACGCATCCTACATTTTCCACTATATACCTATTAAAATTTATGAAAATTACATGTATACTCGTTTAGTTTAATGGGACACTTTACTGGGCACTAGAATAATATGAGGTTGTTGAACGCTGCTACAATTTCGTTTCTGGTGGTTGCCGCTGCATGCGTGTGCTATATGAAATATGCTCAGGGCAAAATATGTTCTTCCTGGACCGAGAAAAAAACAAACAACTCAAAAAAGGCATATGTGGTGTAATAAACTGGAGGAAACATAATGCTACTAAAGTTCGCGGTTTGAAAGTTTAAATTTCATATTTTTTCCTTAAAAGAACAAATTCTAATCAAATATCTCCACTGAAATAGCGAAAATTATATATCTACTGATCCGTGCAATATGGAATCAAGTTCAGATAAGTCCGTAAGAATAAATCAAATTATTCCGAATAAAAAATCAAGTTAGGGTTTCTCTGTATATGGAATCAAGTTTATTTGATGACAGTTAGATCTTTTACATTAAAACAATCAAGCAGACCGTTCTGCAGCACGTAATACAATATTAACAAATTCTATACGATAGCAAATATATAGAGCGGCCTGGTTCTATTTATTTTATCATCAAAAGTCCAAATGTCCAACAATAGACGATGTTCCGCCTTCAACTTTATAGAACCTTCTAATGTTCACATCCCTAGTTAGAACCTATCAATATGCATGTTCCAAAATAGAACTTTGTCACTTGGGCACGTCGATATGTACCACAAAGAGGCTAAATATATACAAAAATTCAATCACATTGAGATTTAGCTCTCACAACACCATTATCACCATTTCTTTGCCTCCTTTTTTTAAACAATGATTACATTTGAAACTGAAATCCGCGACGCTGCGCTGTCGCAAAGAGAGAGAGAGAGAGCACGATAGCCTAAAGCAATCGCAACCCCTGCCAGCCCGTGTAGCGGATTCACTTACGTGCGACTCTCCTCTTCATGTCCCTACAGCAGAAGGGGGTGAAGGTGTGTGATGTTAAGGGCTTTAAGGGGAAGTTGGGGGGATTGAAGTTGCAGGAAGACGAGCAAAACGTGCTTGCTAACGCCTACACTAGTATGTACAGTATAGACCCCGACACAAGAATTCACTTGTGCATACATACGTACTACATAGGAACCAGAGTAACTCAGACCGTGTGAGTAGCCGCCGAAATACACAGATATTCGACCCTCTATGGGGAAATATCCATAATGCGCATTTGCAATTTCAATGCCTCGCTAACCCCGACTTGATGCGACTCCCTCATCCTCTCTCAACCACGAACATTTCGCTCGCGCCTTGTTCTCACCCCCTCGCGAACTTTCTGTACAGTCCCTTACATCGCCTCCGGCAAAACGTATGTCACCATACGCGTCCCCATGCCTCTCCCACTCGAGATCAAACGGATTATTTCGGTATGGATTTCTACCTTTTTTTGGATCCTTCGCAGAATACGAGTTTTTTCCGCCCGCAAATCTGAACTATTGTTCTTGTCATAAAAAGAAGAGTAATATACAAAACTTTAAGTCATTCTCTAACCCCGGTGTGCGGTTGAGCCGGTGGAAACTGATAAATTGCTTGTCGATAAAGGCGAGAACGCCGCGATCGATTTTCACGATTCTCCGTGTTGAGCTTATTGCCGCAATGCGCAGATTCTATCTGAAGAGAGTACAATTTGCGATTACTGACACCCGTACCAAATCTGGGATTTGTGGGACTCGAAGATCTTCAAGATTTAGCGAGATGTATATTGGAAGATTGCAGTTGACGGGAGACTATATTGGGAGATGTGAGAGAGGAAGCGACTGGGGAGGTCGATTGTTGGCAGGTTTTAGTATAATCGAGATTAAGAGAAGATCGAGTATGTTTTGCGAAAAATAAAAATAAAACACTTGCAATTCGAAAATTATCCTTATCCCTTGCCTCTCTCTTACCACATATTTCTCCTCCCCCTCTACCACACCGTTCCCCCTCCCATCCTCAACAAACACCCTTTTCCACACCCTTCCTATAACTCCTTACCCCTTTCCCTTGCTTTCGCCTCTTCACTCCTCTATCCACACCTCAGGACCTCCCTCCGTACCCTTATCCTCATTCTCCCCCTCCCCCTCACATCCCACCCCCTTATTAATTCACGCCCTCTCATATCACATTTCCCCTTTAACCTACTTCCCTCCTTTCACACAGCCCAAACACCTCCTCTACCAACACTACAAAGTTAGAGGAAGAGAAGTGTTTGGCGGGTGAATGAAAGCGAGAGTGGTAGGGAATGTGTGAATGTATGCGAGGGGGAAGGATGAGAGGAAGAAGTTGTTATTGACAATTAGATATTATTTTATTTAAAATAATAGATTTAAATAACCTAAAAAACCCTTTGTTGTAGGCGCAAGTCGCCTACGTGGGACTCATTTTGTGTTTGATCAATAACGAAATAAAACAATTTTGCTAAAAAGTATGTTAAATGTCACTGAACATTTTCTCTAGTTTTTAACGGATCATTACGTTTCGGCACTCACAAAGCTCATAAGTCAGTATGTTTGGTTACCTGAATTTTCTAGCCACGCTACAACATAGAAACATAGAAAAACTATATTTTTAACAGATTAAGAAATTTCAATCGACACTTTTTAGATCACATCAAATATATTTAGAATTTATGCCAAATACATTTTTCGATTAGTTCAAAATTCCAGAAGTCACATAATTTTCAAAATTATAGATTTTTTTAAAGAGATCCTTGATATGTAATTATGATTTTTATTAGACATCAACAAGATTTATAAATAATATTCATGACATTGTTCGATTGAGCATGAAATTTAAAAGTTATATATATTTATAATAATCAACTACATTACCTATATTAAGAATATTTGGATATCTTTTTAAATCTGAAAAAATACTTAAACATTCTACAATCAGAAACTAACAAATATTCCAAAAGTGAATCATATAATTCGCAAAAAAAACTAATGAAATATTCACTTTTTGTACAATATATTATTAAAACATTGATAGTTAAAGCCAAAATTGTATCGCTTTCGTTTTATTTTTAGAATAAAATTTTATCGTGCTTGTGTTTAAAATTAAAAGAACTGCTAGGATTAATAAAGAAAACAAGATATATAAATAATAGTGCAAGATTTACTGTGGAATTATATCTCATTACGGGGCTGTTTCTTTCTTTAATGACGAAAAAGTAATAAAAAATTAGACTGCGTCTAGTCGTCCCGTAAAATTGGGGAAGTTGGAAAAGGCGATGGACTATTCAGCTCGAAAATTCAGGACGACTAGCCAAGCTTATGACAAATATTTGGCTAGTCATTCCGAATTACGGGGCGACGAGACACTTCGATAAAATAAACTTAATTCTCATATACGGAAAAATGTGTAGTACCAAACAGAAAGAATACTGTAAAATCAAATCAATAAAACTAAAATATATTTGATTAAAGTAATTTCTATTTTTGAACCAACCAACTGTAACCTCCATTCCAGGATTTTCACATATTTGAGTTGGCCGTGTGACGCCATGAGTTTCAGATGTCATACAAAATCCTACACATTTTTGGTTATTAAGAAAACCGGAAAAATGAAATAATTTTTAATCCAAGTTTTAATAAATTAGAAAAGGTTGAAAACTAATTCATGTATTAATTCTAATTATTTTAATTTCAAATGGGCCCTTATAATATGTTAAATATAATATCTTCATTTTGACGGTTTATACATGTAATTCATCAATAATAATACTTAAAATAAATTCTGCTACAAATCCCTGCTTTAAACATTATAGGATTATCGTTGGTTCGCTTCTAACAATATTATTTGTGAATTTTTGCCGTGTACTTTTTGATACTTATCTCAACAATTTAGGGTTTATAGGGGTAGAATTTTTAAACTGAATTTGTCTGTTCAATTAATGCGAAATGACAATATGTGTCTAAAATTACATGTTAGATGTATAAAGATGCAGCTTTCAAATCCATGCGCACATGTAAATTAAAAAGAAATTGTTTACTTTTTTTACAGTGAACAACAAAAATGGCAAAGAGAAGCTGTAAATTGGCTTGTATATCCGCAACCCGAACTATCGATATCAAAATATCAAAATATTGCCAATATTCAAACAAAGTGTACGTTTTGTGGTCAAAGTGAGGTGAGTGCCTGGAGTTTGTTTAAAATCAAGCGCACCCCCCATCGAAATTCGATATGTATTTATTTAGTTAATAGCACCGACCGTGTCGAGGTGCTGATTTCCAAAAGTGACGCTTCGCCTCACTTTTTCTCTTTTTCCATTATTCGTATGATCGATATTTATCACGGCGTTTTATTCCGGCGTGATACGCTTGGGAGGAACAAATTAGAGGGGACGTTCACCCCCGATGCCCCTTTTCCGCGGATTCGACTTTCGGACGGGTTTTTTAACGGTCGATGACGATGCCATTTCGCGAGGGCGGGTTAATTTTAAAATGAGCAGATTAGGGATTCGCTTTTTTCATTCTCTTCCTTTTTTTCATTATTTCCTCTTTTTTCCAGCCTCGAGCTAGAACAGACCGAGTCACGTCGCGCCTCGATGGAAAATTGCAAAGCGAGCAACACGAATATTCCTCTCGTCATACGGTTTGCTGCTCATACGTAATTATCGGACATTTCCCCTCCAGCCTCTTGAGTTCGACAGCTCGCCTTTCCGTTGGCCTGAATCAAATTTTATTTCACCTTAAACCAGACTTTCTTTTATTTTATTTTCACCATTATTCTAGAGCATTTACTTTATATAATGTCTATTGCCCCATATCCGATAAATGACATTAAAAAATCACAATTTTTACAACAAAAATAACCCTTGAAGTCTGCAGCTACTCCTAAATTTAAAAATAGAGTTCTTTTTACTTAGCGTCATCTTTTTCAGAGATATTAGTTTACTCTGTCCCCAAAGTTCAATCACAGGATTTACACAAGAATTCGTCAAACTGTCAGCGGGCAAGAGAAGTAAATTGAAGTTATTTTTAATAAAAAGTTTTGAAATATATCATCGACAACTTATAAAACGCAACTTTAAAACAGATAATTTTCTTCAAACATTAAAAAATAATTACGTGCTATCAATATCAACGAGAAACAAATTACTGTAGATCCAATTAATATTCCCCTATTGCAGTGAACTGGGATTACTTTAGTACCAGCGGAATTGCTATTTCTGCGTTCATTGTATTATCGAAATAAGTCCTCAAATCAATAATTTTTCGTATATTTTTTAATTACTATCGCGAGATATATTAATTTTTATTTGTATAGAAACACTACGTTAAGCTGGCATTGAATTCCAATATTGAATTCTGGGGTTAAAATACTTAAAAATTCGTGTTGGGAGTTTGCATCGATTCTCAAGCTAGTCTAATGCGTTATTCGATTACCTTGCCTTAAATCCATTACCTTAAATGTTGGGCTTCCGACGTTTTAATTATTGCTGGCTAGCACACAATGTTAGAAGCACTGGTAAAATACGCGTGAAATATCACGGCGTTGGAAAATTTGTGTATGACTGCATAATTAGCCGTGTAAAAAGGCATTTGCTAAATTCCAAGCTCAGTTAAAAGACCGAAACGATTTAATGATTCTATACCCTATGCTGGAATGGAGTAGGGGAGAAGCAAGTAATGTGGCGCACATAACATATATCGACCGATGGAAAGAAAAATATAATTGATAATTTAATGGCAAAACATGTAAGACGTGAATCAATATATTAGATTTGCTTTATTCATACGAAAAATGAAATTAATTAATGAAAATACTTAATTATTAAGTCTTCCAAAAAAGTTCACGTGCGTCAACTTATCCTACCAGTTGGGTAATGAGGCGCGCAATATTAATTGTGTCTGTTTGTAAATTAAAAATAATTTTTTAACAATCGAATTTCAGTAAAATTAGATATTTATGTATATTCATATACAGTTTAAAATTAAACTTTAACGTTATATTTTGGGAGTGATTATCATCGAAGGCTATGAACATACAATATCCAGTATTTCAAAATTTTACTATTAAAATCGCCGTCCGTGACGCATTAACCGCGTGTATAATATAGTATTGAAATAAGACTTTAATTTGCAGATTTTAAAGAGGCGCATGAATATTCCCCAAATGCAGTGTTATCTAAATTTCATTTTTGACCGAACTACCGCAGTTATCATAATTTCGAGCATAATTTCTATTATACCGAACCCTCATGTGTCATAATTTTCATATTGCCGACTTTCTATTTACCACAATACTTATTTATCCTAATTTCATTCCATCTAGTTTTCTAGTCTTCTAGTTAGTTTTTTACTCCATGTATACGGTTTTGGAGTTTTTACATATCTGAAATCCCCCTCCCACAAGAGATCATCAGACATTAGATCCTTTATAGCACACATCTCCTCCGAAATCCCCAATTACCTCAAGTGTCATAACAATCCTCCATGTAATGTTCGACATACTACCCATGCTGGGGATTCTTTAATTTCTAAGTCCCCTACCGTTTGCAGACAGATTTTCATTAGGAGCGCTTTTATTCGCCTAAACATTTGGTCACAGAGAAGTGAAAACACGACTAAGCGAGAATCACTAGCGGTCACCCGACCGAGCGCTAACCGCACCCGTCTGTGCTTAACATTCGAAATCTCGACGAGTCCAGAATCAACACCTTTTACTGAATATTTAATTGTCATCATTTTATTTTTGTGAATAACCACATAAAATATTATTCATTTGCACAAATTCCTATTTCTTATATTTTATAGCGTAATGATTTAAAAGTTATTAAAGGTTAAGATAGAGGAATTTCAAATTGTAAATCCTCAAAATCGAAATGCTCCCTAAAAAACTTCTAAATAGCACACCTTTGAAAACAGTTGAATGGTTACCTTAAAAGGTGAGTTTTCAATCAAATGGTCGAATATTTCAACCGAAAATGTTTGCATTGTCAACTGAATAGTTG
>CAKNWW010055777.1:0-12245 GCA_932074435.1 Andricus kollari
ACTTCTTTTCCGGGGTCGCCTCATCCGAGAGGGTCCCGGGTTAATTTCATCCAATTCGCGATTTCAACTGCTTTTCCGGGGTTGCCTCATCCGAGAGGGTCCCGTGTAAATTAAAACCAATTCGCGAATTAAACCTCTTTCGGGCTCGCCTTATTCGATAGGGTCCCGGGTCAAAGTAACACGCGAATTGAAACTCCTCCTCCGGGTCTCACCTTCGCGAACACCAAGGAATTGTTCGATCAAAGGAGCGACCGATGGATACTCATAACGAAGAGAGGTCATATCTTGTCCCTCAGCTCCTTTCAAGGAAACAGTGGGCCTTGCAGCGCGTTTACGGCCCGCAACGACTATTCACGTCCTCCAGAAGAATAACAAAGCAGAGTCCTGACCCGAACCTGTTTAGCTTTTTATGAATCATATTTGAGCTTACAGAGATTCATGTATTTAATAATCAAGTATTAATCGTTTTAACGTTTTTTAATCAAGAAAACGTTTTTCCTTCACATTTGTGTCGCAAGTCATTATCTTTAACCTCGCCACAACTTAGGCTAGTGGGGGCAATATTTTTGACTAGAATAAGGCAGAGAAGTTTTGTTCGGTGTCAGTTCTGAAAATTATTCGTGCGGGCTGAAGATGGAGCTAAGAAACAACTCTAACCGCAACGGTTGTCGATTTTCCCTGTCTTTTCCCTGTGAGTTTCACATTAAAAAAATCCCTGTCTTTTCCCTGTTTTCCAGAAAGTAAGCACCCTGTTGAAACTACTCATGCTAAATATCAAGTCGCATTTTTTTATTTTGTCACATTGTCAAAATACTTCCGCAAACACATTATGCGATGTTTTGAATTACGTAACAAAACACTATCAAGCATTAGAAGCTTTGAACAACAAAATTGTGGAAGCATTATCGATTTTTGCAATAACTTCATAACTTGATCCGCAAACGTGACTTGAATGGAAAAAGCATATTCAAGGCAATGGTTTTCCAACAATGGAATGATTGCTTGCATTTTTACGTTATCGTGAAAAATTGCTAGACAATATCGCTTTATAATAAACATTTTAATGAAGCACATGCTAATCGGGCAATTTCGAATGCAAGGCAATATCAAGCGATTAGCAACATCTGTAAAGCAATAATAAACATACAAATCAAGCACATGCTAATCGGGGAATGCCGTATGCAACGCAACCTCAAACGATTTGCAATATCTGTAAAGTTTCACATAGTGCGCAAAATTGTGAAAAACTTTTAACCGCAAACCTACAACAACGCACATAAATCGTGAAAAATCTAAAGCTTTATTTCAATTGACTTAGAAATAACCATATCGTAGAAAACTGCAAAGCAACGGCGTGTAAAACATGTAATAAAAAACACCACATTCTTTTAAATCGAGATAGTAATGCTTCACAACCAATTATAAACGTGAATTTGGTATATTTACATAACTCCGTCTCTTCTTAAGTATTATCATCAACAGCCATGATTCATATTTCAAGTTACAAGGGTTACCCTGAAGCATGCAGGGCCCTTCTCGATAACGTTTCGCAGGTTCCTTTCTTGAACGAAATAATGGCTTCGAAGTTAGTTCTTAGTTTAAATGAAATCGAAATGTCAGTCAGTAGTGTGAATCAAATGAGTTCAAGAATGAGCAAAATAATGACTTTTCCAAAGATGAAGCTTTCCTTATATCTCCAGAAATCAATCCTTTTGCGCCTAGCGAGCCTATAAATCTAGTTGAACTCTAAATTCCATCCAAACTCCATCTTGCAAATCCACAGATTTCTACACCTGGAGAAATGGACATTTTACTCGGTGCGGAAATGTTTCTGCAATTTCTTTGCAATAGTTAAATAACTCTAATTAACGAAGACGCGATTTTGCAAAAAAATTAAATTAGAATGGATACTAGATGAAAAATGATCTGAATCAACTTTTTCAAACGCAGCTAGGTGCAATTTATCCCTGAATTCCTTAAATCGAATTACAGATCAATTTTGGAAATTTGAACACTGTTCTCAAGCCAGTCGATTATCGAAGGAAGAAATCGCATATGAATAACATCATCAAAAACACACTTTTCACATTAAAAATTCCGGGAGCTTAAGAACCTTCTATCGAAAATCGTAACTTATAGAGAAAAGGGATTGTATGTCTGAAATGAACTCTGATTCGATTCACGGGAAATCATTAAACAGCTCATTTGTGTGGGTCCAAATATTAAATAAAAGATCTTTCCCATACTTATTCCACTACTTATTCGATAAAATGTTTCGTCAAATCGAAGTTCATGCAGATGATCGAAAATATCTCTAAATCATGTGGCGAGAACATGGAATATAATGTCTATACGCCCATGGTATTCGAAAAACGGAATATTTTATAAAAATTGCTAACTTCAAAATCTATTTTCAAGGTCAACATTTCTCTTAACAATTTCGCTATATTTTTCATATATTCGCTAAGAATTTATCTTTAATTTAAAAAAAATCATCACTCTAGCTCATACCTATCGAAATTTCTACGATTTTGAGACATAATTCGACAAAGCCATCCACAGTGCGACACCAAGTTACCGAATATAATCCCGCGGATCTCGTGTCTAGTGTTGCCATCAAGCGAGAAATACCAAGGAGCGAGACTGGAATGGCTCAGGACCAGTTGAGATGCCGCAGACAAAAGGTTGTGCAGCATTCTGACGTAAGACCCTTCGTCATTAATCATTTTTTACGGATTATTCATTTTACGATGATAAATTTGATATCAAATACGGTATGTTTTGATTCGTAAAAAGTGATTCGAACATAAATATGCACACATAGGAAAGACAATATGAAACTGAAAAATGTTAGGCTGCTAGCTGCCTTGTATAAGCAAGACCAACAGGCAGAAAAATTTGTCAGAAGCTACCACAGGTACATCCAGGATTCCAGGTAAGCAAACGATTACAGCTACTTCATTACATTAAAACTGCATGAAGTCGTCCTTAGATTTTATTTTCTAGTTATTTATTGAATTTTGATGATAGAATGAAGATGGATTGACTATGGGATACGTTTACCTTCGAGAAAAACTACATCAACAGTAGTTTTTGTGTCTAAACTTATGTTGCCGGAGGTAAATTCGCCCCTGCCATATGCAAAATGTCATTATGATAGAGTGTCGATAGAAGAATGGAACATGACTGAGACAATAGATTCTACACTTGAGAAATATTTCTTTTTGTACATTTATGACTTTTAAGTTTATACTATTTTTTCGAAAACGTCGTGCGACGTATTCCCATGACGTCGTGAAACAATACTCAATTCAAGACTTCCCGCTCTTCGTGCCTCTTTTTTCATTCGATAGTCACAGACGCGGAGGAGAGTGTACAGGGACCGTGGTGAGAGTTGACGGAACTGCGCAATTTGAGATAACCGTATACAGTTATTGATCTTTCGGTAAAAGTTAAGATACTAGATGGAAGATACCAATGAAGATTCGATAGAGACACCTTTAAAGAGTATGTAAGTCATTTGAAAATATTGATACATCTAAGGAGAGAATACAAGTTTTCAGAATTGGAAAACCTGCGGATACTGAGCAGTGTGAAGCACTTTGGTTGAACGTGCAAATTGGTAGCTAATATTTGGTGATTTTGATTTACCTTCCTTGAAATGGTCTCTTACGGGATCCACAGATCTGCTAGCACCAGAACAACAATTTTCTGATATGATTATTGGTAGTAACCTTGTCCAGCACTTTATGCTCCCTACGAGGTTCAGAGACGGATATAGACAATCTATTCTTGATTTAGTTGTTACTAATGAGGAAAACCTAATTACAGGACTGGAACTCAACCCCCCTATTGGAAAAAACGACCACGTGTGTATTAAAACGAGGATACAGGCGCATTTTCAGATGAGCACAGGGTACTCGAGAGAGGCGAATTCAATGCGACTTAATTATCGAAGGGCAAATTTCAGCGCTATCTACGCAGGCATGGTGGGCACTGAATTCCAGCGAATGTTCTGTGGCTTGATTCGCGAAAATGTACCGAATGTTCACCGGAGAAGAAATGCACAGAACAAGCCTTGGATCTCTAATAGTGTGAACAAACTTTCGACAAAGAAAAAAGCCAGGGATCTGTAAAGAAATTCAGGTAGGATTGAGGACTGCGCTGCCCACAGGAGCTTAGAAAATAAGCTGACACACACGATCAGGGAATCAAGAAAGAGATATGAAGAGAACCTCGTGACCTCAGGAGAAAAGCCTTTTATGGGTATTTAAAATCTACCTTGGCTTTTTCAATGAGTACACCCAGCATCATGATGAGTGAACACGGTGATTTGATGCAGGATGCAGGAGAAATTGCAAATTCGTTGGCGATGCAATACATGAACATATATGTGGTGGAACCAGATGGGCCCATTCCTCATGTGACGGGTACACCCCGTATCGGAGAATCTCTTACACAGGTGGAATGTAACCAAATTCATCCACGAATTCTACAAACTTGTTCTGGAGCTGCGGGACCATCGTTACCGGACATTATCACGAAGTCTTTCGAAGAGGGGAAACCTCCGAATGATTGGAAAGAGGCTGCGGTAACGCCCATCTATAAAAGCGAAGAAAAGACCAACCCAAAAAATTACAGGCCTATTTCCTTCACTTCGGTGGTCTGTAAATGTATGGAGACTCATTGCAAACAAAACGCAAACTTTTTTAATGGAGAATGGAGTAATTCCGGAAAACCAAGATGGCTTTGTACCAGGAAGATCGGTAGTGACAAACCTTCTACATTGTGTGAATGAATTAACTGCAAGTATTGAAGCGGCAAATACGGTGGATGTAATCTACCTGGATTTCTCCAAGGCTTTTGATCGGGTGCCATTTAGAAGGCTGTTGGTTAAGCTTGAACATCTTGGCATAAGGGAGAAGCTTTTAGTATGGATTGAGGATTTCTTATGGAATAGCACATCGAGAGTCAGAGTAGGTAAGACCTACTCGGATATCTATAAAGTAGGGCTCGCCAGAAGTCAGTCTTTGACTGACAAGACTGACAGTGTCAGTAACGAAGGCTAGGTCAAATAGACCCCAATAAATTATCCTCCAAGTTTTCCTTCGACTTGGTTTTTTTTCAGGGTTCGAATACGAAAAATTCGGACGCCCCGCTGTGAAGTACGTGCCGATTGACCGTAACCCTTCGTACGATTCCCGGAAAACGATGAAAAAAATGAAAGAAAAACTTTCTGTCAGTGACGCACTTGTCGTGTCAGTCTGCACCTGCTGAAAGTGACGAGCCCTGCTATAAAGTCATAAGTGGTGTTCCGCAAGGCTCGGTCTAAGGGTCTGCCCTGTTCATAATGTACGTCGCAGACATTTTTGAGGGGCTAAGCACAGAGGGCAGAGAGTAAGCTGATGACACTAAAATTTTTAGTAAATTTTCAAGATCTGGGGAATTACAGGAAGATTTAGATCGAATTATACGATGGACAGACAAATGGCTTTTGATGATTAATGCTGAGAAGTACACAGTACTGCACTTAG
Source organism: Andricus kollari (assembly GCA_932074435.1). Taxonomy (NCBI): domain Eukaryota; kingdom Metazoa; phylum Arthropoda; class Insecta; order Hymenoptera; family Cynipidae; genus Andricus; species Andricus kollari. The sequence goes on from CAKNWW010055777.1 coordinate 5,535, forward strand.
GAAGGGAAAATCCGTGCCGAGACTATTTTCTGGGCCAAACAAAAGTCAAGGCTGTCACTTTTCAAGTCGATCATGGCTTGACAGTAAGTAAGGACCTGAAATGGGAAGATCAGATAAGCAAGACCGTGAGGAAAGCCAAGTCGCCAATTTACATAATAAGGAAATCCTTCCGTTTTATGACCCATTCATTATTTGTTCAAGTTTTCACAATGTACGTTCGTCCTATTATAGAATTCGGCTACCAAACCTGGTTAATATACTTGAAGAAGAACATCAAGATGCTGGAAAAGGCGCAAAGACGAGCAAACAAAATACCGACTGGTATGAAGGAACTACCGTATGAGGAGAGGCTCGCCCTGATGAACCCGACTGGACCTGGACTGGACCCGTGCGAGTAGTTGATAATTGGAACCAGCTACCCGAGCAAATCGTCGAGGCCAAATCAACAAACTCGATTAAAAACCTATTGGACGACTATTTGGCGCAAGTATGAATGATGCCTCATCCAGAGACAAGGGATGTTAGTGAAAGTGTCTACGACGATAAACGAAAGTGTTAGAAAGTCGTGGATTATTAATGAAGGCCGTTGCCCATCTAGGACTTTCTGAATTAGGTTTTTGCAGTGAGACCTCACTTTTATTTTATTTTGAATTGCATTTTTTTTCAGTATAATAAGGTTGATACTTGTGCACAAAGTGCAAAATATGACTCTATTTTTAATGTCGATGTTTAATGAACAAAAGACTTTTTAATTTAATTATGATATGTTACGCTACGTTATTTTATGTTAAGCAAAAAATTTCATAATTTACTTATTGGCCACAGCTGCAATTATCTGGTATGATTAACTTAAATGTTGATCAGCTCATGCTGCATATTCCTTTAATAAATAATAATATATACAGGCTATCCCAAACTCAAGTGTCCGGACTTATATATCTGTATAAAAATTTAAAAGAATAAATCAAAAATTGCTTTTCCAAAAATCAGTTGGAGTTTTGGTTTTTGAGCTATAAAATATTTAAGCTGGACCAATCAGGAGCGCGGTATAAACAGTCGTGTTTGCGTTAGCGAGAGTCCAATGCTGTGTTAGTGCCGCGGATCTCCCGTCGCCATCCCCACCTCGGCGCGGAATGAAAGGAGAAGTTTGGATATTCAAAAAAAAGAAAAGAAACAACACTCGCACGCATATTTCGGACTAAAGACATAACCGACGGATACTAAGTAGGCACTAGCACTGGTGCACTTAAAAAGATCTTACAAGTTAAAAATTACGATACGAGATTTCGCAAGGAATATTTCTAGATAGTCAATTCTGTGAGCTTAATTTTAATTTCAACTGTCGTACTTGAGGAAATAACATTATTTCGGAGAATAATAAGAACATAATAATTCCTTTATATATCTAAATTTGCTTCGAGGGGTATAACACATTTATTTCAATCGCGTACCTAGGGAAATCAATTATTTTTTTGCAATAATTAAGTTTTTTGGACCCTATCATTTTTTATTAACTCAACAGCGAGAATAGCAATTTATAATTCTGTATTTACATCCACTGTGCTGTATGGTAGGGAGATCTCGACTTAACACGGAAAGGATAAGAGTAAAATTAACATGATTGGCATGAAATTCCTACGCAATATGTGCGGCAAAACGCTAATGGACAAAGTCAGTAATGAGAGAATCCTCAAAGAATGTGATGCAGAGGAGACGTGGATGACAAGTGTGAAAGAAATTCGTTGAGATGGTTTGGGCATGCTAAGAGAATGAAATGAACGACTGATGAAACCAGTATATCTAGGTAAAGTAAATGTCAGCATACCCAGAAGCAGACCGAGGAAAGAGTGGTTAGAATGTATGAATAAGAACCTAAATCGAAGAGATATAAAAAGTCATAGAAACACCAGAGCTTGCATGAGGAAATGCATGAATGTGAAGGAAGCTGAAGAGGTATACCTGGACATAAAAGTGTGGCGACAAATAGTTTATAAGAAATGCATGAAGAAGAGTGTCAGTTGAGTGAATGACGCCTGAAAAAAAAAGAACTTGGATACTAATGGGCCTGAGTGGAGAGCTTTACTTGTTGAATTTGTGAACATCTTCGCCTGGGGTGATTGCTAGAGAGATTTATCCGCGACCTGGGTAGGAGCATTGTTGCGAAACGTACGTGTTATTTAAATAAACAACACGGGAATTCTAGATGAATCTAAAAATCTATACCCCCCCCCCACCCCTTTATAGCCTCGTACAATTCCCTTCCTCACTTTTTTTATATGAACTGCCTGATCCCCGGCTAGAACCCAGCGAGTAACGCTTGCTCCGAAAGGGATATGGGTTAGTGATATAATAATAAAATAATCATAATAATAAACCAGAGTATATACTCTTGCAGATACACCTGATTAAATTTACTTGAAATGGTACCAGAAATTTTTCCGACCCTACTAAGGAAGATTATACAATTTCCAAAGTGAATAAATATGTTGGCCCCACTAATTTTTTCAACAACTCAATGACCAAGGGAATAATGTTATAAAATCTTTAAGAAACCACCCCTCTAACGCTCGAGCTATAAAGCCTATTGAGTCACACCATTAACTATTCTCTCTCAGAAGTTGACTTTAGACCTTTCGGTGAAGCCCAGTATGTCAACGACTGATAATTTCCTTAGGTCAAATGAAGTAGGTCCCAAGGGGTAATTCCGGGCACTGGCATAAGACATGCAGGGATGTTCCATCATCCCTGTCGCATTTCCTGCACTCTGTCGTGTGGTTGCACCCCATTTTGTGCATGTGATAGATCAGGTGGTTGTGCACTGTGAACATCTGAACCACTGTTCTCAGATCTTTCTTGGGTAATCCCAGGATTTCCCAGGCTCTGTCCATACTGTATGTATAGCCCAGGATGGCTGTCGCCTGTCGGCAACCCTGGGTTTGTTCCCAGTATTCCCAAAGCTTTGTTCGGATCCAGCTTTAGATGGCCATCCTAATTCAGCAAGACGCTATTTACCAACTGGTCCACTTTTTCCTTGCCTTTAATACCTGTGTGACCAGGAACCCATATGAGGGTCACGTTGTTCTTTTCTGCAAATTCGTTTAATGCCTTTTTGCATTCCCAAACAATCTCTGATTTTATATGTGGTTTTCCAATTGCAGTTAATGTCGTTTGACTGTCCGTAAAAATTGTAATCTGCACCCCAGTAGCGTTTTTCTCTATTAATTTTGCAGCGCAGTGAAGGACGGCCAGGATCTCCGCATGAAAGAAGGTGGCATGCCCCCCATGTAGGATCCGTAACCCCCTCCTTCCCGCGTTGTCATAGATTCCTGATCATGATTCTCCCACTCCTTTGGAGCCGTCTGTGTACCAGATTTCCCCTCGGATGAGCGGTTACCATCTGCTTTCCACATATCCCTGCTTGGGATGCAGAAGCGGAAAGTCTTACTGAAGTTAATGTGTTTTATTGTTTTGTATTGCCTTATTTCTAGAATTCGCAATGTGCTGATGGCACTTGGGAGCCTAGTGTGTTTAGTCCCACAAGTCCATCTATTTGCTCTTGCCAGGCAGCCCATCACGTCAGCCGCCCTGACGGTTATCCTAATATGTAGGGGTTCTTGCCAGACCCTGTATCTTATCGCCTCATTACTCCCGTCACGCCCCTGAACGCTAGCGTTTGTAATCGTCGAAGCCATGGTTTAAAGACAGTGGAGTAGAGCCATGCAAGCATTTTAGGCGCTAGACCCCGCGTGAAACTAAAGGCTCTTCTGCACATCCAAAACGTCATGACAAACTTCCTGCATTGAGTCTCAAGATGCTTCGCCCAGTTCATTTTGCTATCTAGGATTACCCCTAGATATTCAACTGAGTCTGAGATTATCAGCCTCTTACCAAAGAATACAGGGGCGTCAACGTTCGACATATTGTACGTTCTCGTAAAAATGACCAGGCTGATCTTTTCCGGATTTACCGAAAGCCCTGGGCTGTCGCACCAGAGATCTACGATGCACAAAGCCGACCTTGTAAGACCTATCAATATTTTCAGATGAGCCCCCCTGACTAGGATTACAAATTTATCCACCTATCCCTTATTTATGTAGCCTACAAAGGAGGCCGTCCACTACAATGCACCACAGTAGGGGTGAAAGGATACCCTCTGTGGGCATCCCCGCGGCTCTACTCTCCTAGGACTAGGCCTTCGTCCCACCTGGCTTCGAGTCGCCTTTGGTGAAGCATGCTTCGTATTCAGCTTACTAGCTGGTCTGGCACGCTACACCTTGAAGAATCCCGACATATGAGTTCTGGAGGGGTATTGCTGACGGTACCTTCTATGTCCAAGAAAGTGTCCACAGCAAACCCTCTCTGTTCTAGCTGCTGCTCGACCAATTTCTCTAGCGTCTTCAGAACGAAGGGCGTTAATCTGATCTACCGGACATCTTTAGCAGCAGCGTAGCCCTCCTTTCCAGGGTTGGTAATGAAGGACACTTTGCCGTTCTTCTATGCCGATGGCAGGTGTTTAAGGGCAATGCTGGCCCTAAATAGTTTCGTCAGTGGACGGAGGACGAAACCCATGCCCTTTTGTATGAGAATTGAGTAGACGCCATCCATCCCCGATGATTCAAAGTGGCAGAAAGACCTAATGGCCCATTCCACCTTCTTGATATCAACGATTTTAGTGGCAAAAATCTAGTCGGACTTCTTCCTTCCCTGACCCTAGCCTTCCCTCTCTTGGTCGGTTCAGTTCGCTGAAAATCTGGGAAGTGGACTTCCAATAAGTATTTCAGTGTTTCTTCTTCATCTTCCGCAAACTCGCTATTATCGAGCCTCCGGATTTTTTGCCACGATCTTGTAGAGCCTTGCTGTTTCCGGAATGGTCTTCGATTCCTTACTTATCTGTCTTACTTAGATCTTGATAAACGCTATGGTAAAGTTAAAGTACTTATTAATGGCCACCATGCCAATGAGAGTGTGCCAATATTTGAGAATGATTCCTCTGAATAGTTTGTTCCAACGGCGATAGGAACCAATACATTTTCGTGTTACCAATATGCGAGTTCGTACTGCCCATAGCACCGTCAAAATAAGGAATGTTAATTACAATACAATCAATCTGTCAATGCAATCTGTTTACAGATATTGAGCGTTTTTGGTCTCCTAGATTCTGCTCATTCATTCTTGTGGCTAGCTCTGGGTACTTGAGTAAGAAAAGTCGATGATGTTCTCTCCTCACATTTTGCCCACTTTTCTCTGCCAAAAAATACAGGCGCGTAACATCTTTGTTCTGCCTCTAGTTTTATCAGGCCATCTACCTCTTGAGGATGTGGTGGTGCTGGATCATCAAGAGGTTGAGGAGGAACATCAATTGCCGCTGTTTGATCTTCGGATGCGGCTTCCTGTAACTGATGTTCATTGCCGTCCTTTTTGCACGTCATATCAACCTGTTGTTTAATCTCCATTGCTCGGTCTTCTAAGATGTGTATATTAGTCCTGATGTCCTTCACCTTAGCGATAAGATCTCTTGGTGCGACTTTCTTTATATAATATATACTTTGCAGCAAATTTCGTCCTAAAATTGTATCCTTTTTCGTGTGTGGTTTCAAACTTCGTAATTTGATAGTAGAGACGCACAAATTCCTCATTCATTGTGGTAACCCACTTTGAAAATGGGGTGGATTTAAATACTGTGAACTAGTTGATTATGTCATAGTACAAAATTGACATATTATATTGGTGAAATATAAGTCTACAAGTAAATGTGAAACAACAGTCAGAATGAGCGTTCCAAGATTAAAATTTAAAGCGTATGTTGTGATTAATTTTCCATATCGCCAGAAAGCATTAACCCTTGCCTGCCACACCTCCGCGGAGTAACACGCTTGCCACACTGGGGTGTCGGCCACCCCAGCCATAAAAACTGTAATAAAAAATGAACTATTAAATATTTTTCTTTAAACATTGGTATAGAATCCAAATGAACAATTATTGGTATTTTCAGTCTTGTAAAAGAAAACAACACATTTTAATTAAAGTGTCAAAAATTTAATCGACGTTTTGGCTCGGCTTTGAGCCATTCTCAAGATCTAAACAAAATAATTATATAAAATTTAATAAAGTGAACACGTTTTTATGAAGAAAGTCGAAACAATAAAATTAACAATATGTAAAATTTAGCATCAAATAAATTACCTGAAGTCGACAAAATTTGTCGGAAAAATATGAATAGTAAAATTGATATAAAGTCCATAATTTCGTAGTCAATAAAGATAAAATCCAGTCAAAAATTAAAATATCTTTAAGTCTCTAGCGAGACATTAAAGATCCACACATGTGTACTACATTTTGAAAAAAGGACAACGGCAACAGTTTACGACGATGACATGAACATACAATGAGCAAACAGACATGGTGTTGACAATAAGCAAACCTACAAATTCACTTTACAATTATAACGATGGTAACATCAAAACAAACCCAAATGAGGCAATCGCGCCAAATTTTAAATAACTTAAAAGTAGTACGGGTGCAAATGAGTAAGAAGCCATGATTAAAGTTATTTTAAAATACTATGATAAATTTTATTAATGTTTAAAGTTTCAATCTGTAAATTAATCGATTTTTTTTTTTGGAATTTATTAATGAAAATGGACTCTAAAATACGTCTTTTATATAAGTTTTTTTCCCTTGCTAAAATTTTAATGTTTTTAAAATCGAAAT
>CAKNWW010055919.1:0-11258 GCA_932074435.1 Andricus kollari
CCCCTCGAAAATAAAAAGTTTTTATTAAGGATATTTTTTCATAGGATGCGTATATCTTGAGATATTTCGATGTCTCAAGTTAAAAAAAACACCCTGTATAGGTGCCTAATACAGACCCAACGGAAAAATGTCCTGTAAAATTCACAGAATACAAAATACGATATTTTGAACTATTACAAGCTCAAAAACTGCTATTTCTTATCCGGATAAGCGATGAAAATCCATGTTATATCCACATATGTAACTGCTTAGCATAGACTTTCGATATTTTTAACTATTGCAAGCTCAAACATAAATATTCCTGGTCTGGATAAACGCTAAAAAAAGTATATTGTATTTGCATGTACACCACACTGGATTTAATTCTGGTTTCGGGCATTGCTTGCAGGGGCCTTCAAATTAAATCCAGATCGTCTGAACGTAAACAGACAGGGTCGCATGGATAATTTCCGTTGGATTTGGACAGATGATTGAACCTGAGGCAACTAAACCTCCTGCTTGTTTGTCACGCTTCACTGAGCAATACTCCCGCACTCCGCGCATCACTACATTCCGAGGCCTTCATTTCTATGAACACAGTAAATCCGGACTGACTAAATCCAAGTTCCAGTGTATTTCTGCTTAGTACAGATCCAATGGAAAAATGTTCAGTGTTCGAGCTTTTATGTTAAATTGACCGACAATCATAAAATTTACTAAAATTTTCACATTTCTTATTATTTGATGGAAAAAAATGATTATTTGTAATTCATATAATGAGTAAAGGTTCCATCGTATATTTTCAAATGTATCTTCTCAATACGGTTGCGATTAAAAATATTTTATCATTCCATATCTTTATTAAAGTCATAAGAAATACAAAACTTTAAATTTAGTTTTGCGATATGTTTTAAGCTTAGGGGAGTCCACCTTAAAGTAGATAATGATTTAAAGTAGATAATCTTAATTAACTGGAAAACTGCCAAGCAATATTTATTTATTTTTTAGTACAAAATTTCAGCAAGGATACCATACTTTCTGAGGAAGATTCATTGAAATGTTACAATTAAATAATGTGTGACAGCAAAAAATTAATTACCAACATGAAAAAAATGGCCGCTTCTTCATTATTCATACTTTTTACCTAAATGAAACATTTCGGTGGTATGTTTATATATTATAATCAAAGTTTGAAGTTCAATGAAGAATATTTATTGATAGAAAGTGCTATTTCTTTATTATTCATGAATATTTGAGGACTTTTTATTTGACATTACATTTTCCAACAGTAGATAACCAACAGTAGATAATCGCAAAATTTCCCTATCAAAATTGGCCACTCTGCGACTGTCACGCAGTTGCTTAAAGTTAAAGGTTCTGTTTGTTTATTCTGATTCGTGACATTTGCAAATTTTTTTCTAAATAAACCAAAAAAAAAAATAATATTTCTGTCATCGCAAGTCAGGTCAAATGGTATGAAGCTTAAACATCGCGTACCAATCGTACCAATCTCACGGAATATCAGAGATAAAAAAAGTAAAAAATGTAAGCTTTTATGATTTTTGTAAAATAACGATAGTTTCAACTATGATTTACTCAATAAAGTCACTTTAATTATAAGTATATTAATGATAAATTATAATTATCGAGAATACAGTCTTCTGTTCTGCCCAGAAGCAACACTAGAAACGATTATCTATTGATGGATATAGAGGTGTCAAAATCGTACCCTTGACCGGGTCTAATAAAAATGTTTAATACAGCTAATTGTCTAATTTTGTGATATTTTTTTCTATAATAATATTCAATGGAATATATAAGCTTTATTAAAAAACGAAAATCTTTCTTTATTTTTGTAAACTGATGCAGTTAAATGCTGTTGATTTTTTCCCTATCTACTTTAGGGTGGCTTCCCCTATATCTATTGCCTGATAAGCACACTTGATTCACCATACGTGATTCACCATACGTTTTGACAATGAATATAATGCAATTAATGTAATACAATAAATAATTTTGTGAATTTTACGATTATCTGTCACTTCGACATAAACGCGCGAACACTGGATATTTTTCCATTGACTTTATACTGAGAAGGAATGTATGTGGGTATAACATGATTTTGTACAGCTTATTGGGATCAGAAATAACCATTTCTGAGTTTTTAATGGTTAAAAATATCACATATTTTGAGAATTTTACGATTATCTGTCTTCAACTTAGGTAAACGTGAATATCTCCTAAGCCCGAACCGGCCATAAGGGCCCAAGGGCCCTTTTCATGTGGACGCCCACATATTTTAAAATATGATGTCATACACATTGTATATTTGCAAAAGACTTAATTATAAAATGGCTCGTCGAATAATAGTAATATAATATGCATGTGACTACAAAAAAAAACGTCAGGCATAAATATTGACCCTTGTATTTATATGATAAAGATATTTTGATATTTACGCAACATGCTTTTATTTTTAGTCACATTATTATTATGTAATATATTACATATATTACATTTTTCTACGAGCCATTTTAGAATTATTTTTCCTTTTTTTAGTACACTTGAATAAAAGCTTGTTTTTTCAAACATATTACTTAATATAAATTATTTGAATTACTTACAAAAATAACATTTTTTTGTATTTGGTTATTGAGAATTTATAATTACAAATTTTGTTGAAAAGAATTATTCATAAAATCAGCACTGTTTGAATGGAAGAAAACAACTTCTTTTTAACGTGAAAAAATTTTTTTATCTTAGTACGCAGGCCAATTCAAAGTGGTGAAAAAAATGCAAAATCAGCATTATTAAAAGTTGTAAAGGATCTGTAAACGAAACGAGAAACTATACATGGACGACATTTTTTTAAATTGGAAATAAGTGTTTCATTAACCAAGTTTAAAATATGTAATATTTTTTTTGATATATAAAAAAATTGTAACCTAATTAACAAAATTTTTTCTAAAATATCATTTTATATCGAAAACAGTTCACATCAAAAATTGGCAATAATTTTTGCACACATAGAAAACATTGTATTTATAATTAAAAAATCACATTACTGAAAGTTACGCAAAAGGGTGGGGGGGGGGGGTTTATGGTCTATTTTTACGATAGCGTTACAAGCGGAGAGGGAGGGTCCACAAAGTTGTAAAATAAAGCATAAAAAGCCATTATACTAGTTATAATTAGTAAACCGAAATTACGAACTTTTTACAAATCATTTTCAACAATGTTTTAAATTTAGGAAAAAGAACGAGAAGACGACCTCCAAATACCCTCCTTAATTGCTTTCGATCTGCTTTCTTTCCTTATATCGTTTTTAATCTTTAAAAAAATAATTACAAAAATTTACCATTGTTCTGTTGTTTATCTAAAACCCACATCAAGGCAATAAAAATGGAAGAATACAACAATTTTTATTATTGAAATTTAAAAATTGTGCTTTTTAAACATCGCTTTTTATTCTCTGATAAAATTTCTTTTGATTTCTACGAACTTTTTCATTACAAATCCTTCTATGCTCTTTAATATTCTTTTTTTAATTTTTGCTCAAAACATATAATTTTACATTAAAAAAATTTCGATGTGAGTAAACTAGGATGAGAATTCCTCCAGCATTAATTGTACCACAAGGTCACCACTAATGAGTGTTCTCCCGCATTGGGAATTACGTAACTGACGCCAACTTCTTGTAGAACCATCTCCACTACACATTAGTTAGCGAGCATTTATATGTTTTTTGGAAACCAGTCTGACAGTATTTTCGAAATTGTCAACACGTCCAAATGATAGAAACTATTTACGTGAATAAAATAAAAAGTAGATTCTCTCCTCACTGATGTGAAATGAAGATTAGTAGTACAAAACTGTAGATGTAAACAAAATTTTCCTCAAAACGGCTCTATTGCATAAAAATTCTAAAAAAATCAAATTTAAACACTCTGGGAATTTTCTTTTCGAAATATATTTTTTTAATAGCTGTGCCTAGTTGTCCTGAAAAATGGTGGAGTTGGAAAAGAGGATCGACTAGACCCGGATATTCAGGGCGACTAGCCAAGCTGGGATGGGGTCAACTTTGCACGTAGCAACTTTGCACGTCGATGGCCAGATGGACAACCGTGCACGTCTTTCGTCAGGCGGACAACTGTGCACGTGCCAACTGAGCACTTGCCATCTGTGCAAGTGCACAGTCGTCACTTGGATAACTGTGCACTTTGAGATTTCGACGTGTACAGTGTCCAAGTACCATCTGTGCACGTGCGCAGTTGTCCAAGTGAAAACTGTGCACGTTGAAATTTAGACGTGCACACTTATCACTTGTCCAACAGTGCACGTGCACAGATATCACTTATTTAACTGCGCACGTGCACAGATATCCTTTGCCCAACTGTGCACGTGCACAGATGGAACTTGCCCAACTATACACGTGCATGTATGGAACTTACCTAACCGTTTTACGAGAGTGGTCCTTTATATCTACGTATAACATAGGAGGGTACCGAAAATTGGCCCCACGCCCCCACTAATGAGACTGGTACCAAATGAAAGCTCTTGTTGAGTAGATCAAACTTTACAATGGGCACAACGTTATAGAATTTAGCCTTCATACTGTTTTCTGCCATTCAATGTCAAAACTCACACTAAGAGTAAAAGTAATATGTGAGACAGAATGCGTCAAGTGTCCCAACCTAAAATGATTGTTTCTCTTTTATCGTGTTGGAACTTTGCTGAATTATAGTCCTAGTGCACGTTTATCCATTCAGAAAACAATAGGTCCATTTATCAAGCGGTTGTCAATATACAGGGGCCTGAAGTTTTGGTATTTTCAGGTGCTTTTTCAACAAATCAATTTTTATTTTTTGAAAAAAGTCAAAAATAAAAATGAAAACAAAAAACTGTTATAATAGCCTTAAAGGACATGAAAAGATCTTTCCAAAACACTGTAATAAAAGTACAATCATACATTCCGAAAAGAAGTTACACTAACGTGAAGGTGAAAAAGCACCTAATAATGTAAAAACTTCAGGCCCCTGTATATTGACAACCTCTTGATAATTGGACCTGTCGTTTTATGAATTAATAAACGTCTACTAGGACTATAATTCAGCCAACTTTCGACACGATAAAAGAGAAAAAATCATTTTAGGCGGGGACACTTTGCGCATTCTACCCAACATATTACTTTTACTCTTAGTGTGAGTTTCGATATTGAATTGCAGAAAACAGTATGAAAGCTAAATTCTACAACAACGTGCCCATTGTAAAGTTTGATCTACTCAACAATAGCTTTCATTTGGTACCAGTCTCATTAGTGGGGGCGTGGGGCCAAATTCCCATGTAATCTCGGTACCCTCCTTTTAAACAGTTAAAAGTACTCAAACTTGGTGAAATGGAGCGTCCTAGCATTTTTAAGGCTAATTTAAAAATAATTTGAATATTATTTTTATGAAATTATTCCCTCCAAATTATTATAGATATATGAAAATCTCCTTTTGTCCGACCCCCTTTGAAAACCAGTGACGTTCGCACATGTGCACTCCGCCGCCGAGCCGACATGAATCTTTACGCCCACTACATGAAACATTACGCCCGTTACACGAAACTTTACGCCCGCTAAATGAAATTTTACGCCCGCTATATAAAACTTTACGTTCGCTACCCATGTGCGAAATTCGGTCGGAATACCTATTTTATGTATTACCACCTGTGTAGTACGAACCTTCAAAAATCAAAGTCGGCCCCACATTGTTGTCCAAGGTTGGGCCGACATCATTTTAATAGATGGCCCATATATGGGACCAAATGTTGGGCCGACGTTGAGAAGTTAAAGGCGGTTGACCGTTATCATTTAGCTGGTTGGCCCGAAAAGTGGCACACAAAGTTGGACCGACCGTCCGACGATTGGCCCGACCGTGGCACTATGGGCCAGGCGACCGAAATTTTGGCCAAAAACAAAGAATGGAGTTTGAAGGAAGGCTACTATTTATTGTTTTGTATATAGTTCAAAGTACTTAAAACATGATTCTTACATGTATATGCATGATAATATCAGCCCGTGTTGTGTTGATCATGGGAAATCATGTAAAATAAATAATGTGCGATATAATGCAAAAAGTAATATATTTTCAAATTATTTCTAAATATAAATTTGTTTAAATACATTTTTCGTTCCATATGTCTTGAAAGGTTAGGAAATGACTGCATACCTTTTGTCCTCCTCCTTGAAAACAAGCATATGAAGCAGATAGAGGATGTTTGATGTACTTGACAATTTTAGATTATAGGTGAAAGGAAGAAATAGCGTACTTTACAGAAGAGGGAGACTGTCGGGTCTAGCAATACAATTTTTTCAATGATAAAGTTAAATTCCTCCATATTATCACTTGCGGGTTGCAGTGTATGTGTAGTGGGCGTAACGTTTTCTGTAGCGGGCGTAAAGTTTTATGTTGGCCCAGCGGCGGAGTGCGCATGTGCGAACGTCACTGGGCTGGAAACGGTTACATTACGCCTGCCTAACGTGTATGCAATGGCGCGTTTTCAAGGGGGGTCGGACAAAAAACATTATACAGAAGTATATAGTATGCATAATGCATCTAGTCGTCAATTGATACTTCTCACAAGTGCGCGCTTTCGATTCTCTCCACTCCGAAACTTCACACCCAAATAAGAAAAATGAGGTACCATTTTATTCACTATGATGTATACTTTAAAACTGATATACACTTAGTGAGGTAATAATTAATGCAGTTTTACAAACATGATTGTTTAATAAATTTATAATTATTTATAACTATCTTCTCTTGGGTTAATGCCAGAAATTTGCGGCTTTTTCTGAAATGGTTAGCTTTTCCTTGACAGTTTAGTTGAAAATTTTTCTGTGGAAAATTGAAGAAAATTGACACTTGAATTTTCAACCGTTGAATTTTTAGAAGATGAATTTTGAACTCTCGAAAATTAAAAAAAAATTAAATTGAAGTTGTTGCCAATAAAGTTGTTGCCCTGTAAAAGATCTACAAAAATTCTTTGTAACACTTTTCGATGTTTCGCAAATATATAGTAATGCTAGATAGTTGTCTTTTTTTTTCTAAAAATTTATATTCTTTGTACACTTTTCAGTTAGTTAGGTAATAAATTAAATCATTTATATAAAATTTATTAATTTTCATTTTCAACTATCTTTTCCTATAGTAATTATAGATAGTTGTGGTTTTTTCTAAAAAAATTTAACTTTTTGTACACTTTTAACTTAGAGAGGCAATAAATTAAATCAATTACATTGAATTTGTTAATATTTGCTATGAATCTTTACCTATGTAAAAAATGTGAAAATGAATATGTGTTTAATTGTTATTAACAATAATAATTTGGCGTAAATGACAAATTTTGTTAATGGAATATTTTTATTCAGTATTCTGGAATATTATTTAGTAGAAAAAATCATTTTTTTCAATGTTTCTTATATGTTTAAATTTTTCAATATTTATTAATGTATGTGATTATTATTTAATTTAAGGCGTATTTGAAACATCTTTGTTAAGAAAAACAACAGATACCTACGGAAACAGTACAGAAATGTACTATTTTTTTATAAAAATATTATGACAATAATAATTATTAATATTTGGTAATAATTTGCGACGAATATTATTTCATGATTTTAAACAGTAATTTGCTGATTTGGATTACTGTGCACTAAGTAGGGTGGTCCAAATTTTTTTTCTTGAACTTTGATGTATTTTTATGTACACGTATTTCTTATTAGGAAAAAAGACGTTTTCGTAAATTTTATTCAGAACCGTCAATATTAGGTATCTCCAGTTGATCCTCAATGTTTCTCTTCACGATATGAATACGAGTCAAAAATAAATTAATATTTTTGTGCGATTTCTTGTGGTACAAATATTTCTAATATATATATAATATTTCATTCTGCTGATAATTAGATGTTTAAAGGAATTGTTCAACCAGTGTGTTATTTTGTTTATAACAATTTTTTCTTAGAATAGAATTAAAAAGTCGCGCTTTTTTCTGAATTTTTGAAATTTTGAGTTAGAGCAAGGCAATAATCAATGAAAGTACCTAAAAAAAATTTATAAACAATTCAATATAATTTCAAACAATATTCTTTTAGAGAAATGCAAGAAACTTGCAGTTTTTTCCTGAAATTTTCCAATTTTGTCCACTTTTTAATTAGAAAGAGTCAAAGTTTAAGTTTCAAGCTTTCATTTTAGCCATTTCTTCCAACATTTAGAATTCTCGTTAGTGTAGCATTTCACTTTTGTAACTATTGATAATTTTTTATTTGTGTAATTACAGGGAGCACACGAACTTGGGAGTCTTTTGAAATTTCCAATTTTTTTAATTTTTAGCTCGTTTTTGTACGCGTAGTAATGCGTGCATTTCTAATGAATTTTTTCAAATATC
Source organism: Andricus kollari (assembly GCA_932074435.1). NCBI lineage: Eukaryota > Metazoa > Arthropoda > Insecta > Hymenoptera > Cynipidae > Andricus > Andricus kollari. The sequence goes on from CAKNWW010055919.1 coordinate 8,410, forward strand.
ATAAATATTGTAACTTAAATCGAAAACTGTGATATAAACCCTCGGTCGACGACAGTCATAAATTCGAACATTATTCGGGCATTATTCGGGCATTATTTCTCAATTGCCTCAACTTTAAAAGTCATGCTCCTCGATTGTCTTTAAATTCTGGGAATATGCTCGTGTACCCAACAGTACTTAATTCACAAATTTATAGACCAGGATCAACATACCTCCCCAAGTCGTGGGGGGTTGAATTCTCAACCCCGACGCCTACACGGGTAGTTTTAAAAGCCTGTAACTCACTCTCTAGTTATGCAATTTAAGTTTAACAATTTTCAAATGAATCAATAGTTTATTAAAAATTTTTGCAATCTACACTGAGAAACAACATTACTTGATTCAAAGAAATGCAGTACTGAATACGTCCAATCAAATATTTGTTTGATCGGAGAAATTTTTTCTTACTTCAAGGAATGATGCTTTTCGAACAAAAAACTCACTTTTGTTATAAAAAAACTTTCTTTGGATCAAACAAATATTTGATTGGGCGTATATAGTACTACATTTCTTTGAATCAAGTAATCTTTTTTCTCAGTGTAGGCTTCTTCGATTTTTGTTTAACAGTCATAAAATAAAGCTTGACTTTTTTACTATGAGAAACCTTGAGTATCAATATAGGTTAATTTATATTTATTGAGATATAAGGTCGGGTGTAAAGGGAGTGCACGTGCTCGCACTCGGACGTGACGCTTCCTCATACCGCTAAACAGTTTTCAAGTATACCATTTTTGGTCATTATTCACGTTTATTCAGAATTGTCTGTGGTCATCTAAAAAAACTATTCAGAAATTTTTACTTGTGAGTTCAAAAAAGTTAAACCTTTTTAAAATTTGGCATACAAAAAGCTAGTGGTTCCTTCAAAATTACCAAAGATTTCCTGAAATCAATAATTCCTTACTATTAACATTTGTATTCCTACAATGATTATTAGTTGCTCACCCGAGTGAAAATTATAAGTATGGGACTGATAAATGATTGACTTTCCAAAGTATAAAAAATGTATGGTAAATGAGACGATCCCATACTTCAAGTAATTTGAAACAGTATAGATAAAGTATATCTAAAGTATAGCCGAAGTATGTCTGAAATATAGCTGAAGTATAGCTAAAGTATAGCTGAAGTATGGGATATACTTCATCTATACTTAATTATAGCTGAACTATAGATTATACATCATTTATACTTAAGTATGGCAAAAGTATCGGACATAGAATTGTTCGTGAGGATATGTAATATGCAACGGATATACAGTGGACAACTTATATGACTCTTGTATCATATATATTGGTAAGAGATCCAGAATGTTTGATTCCTAAACATAATATTAGTAGCATAAAAATGTTCAATAAAATTGTTACTCAGGTAAAATGTTTGATGTCGAATTTCGCATAATATAAAGTCAAACAATTTATGTTAGAATTAACATTTTATACTCATTTGCATTTTACTTATTTTAAAATTTACAATCAATATTCTTTGACATTGTGAAAATCATGATTCTGGATCTCTATTTTCATGTATTTCAGATAACTGATTATCTCCCATCAGCAATAATACGGCTCTACCTACTATTGCCATACTTTTCCTATACTTTAGACAATAATCTACATGCTTGAGCTAAAAAAATTAAAATACTTATAGATATACTTCAGCCATACTTTGAATGAACATCAGCTATACTTTATCTATACTATACTTCAAAAATGCTCCCCCTATACTTCAACTATATATTGCTATACTTTGACTATATGTGAGCTATACATCCTCTATATTTCATTCAAACATACAAGAAGTAGAAGATCGTCTCAAATGCCATACTTTTACTAGACTATCTGAGAGATCACTCCCATATGATTTCACATATAAACTGTGTTTATTTGAATAAATATATACTTATATGGTATTAGAATATAACGGCTGTCGTTATCCTAGGTTCTATCAAGTCATAGTTTCCAGAGTCTACCACGCGGAGGTTGCCTTGCGAATTTAAAATCCTTTTATCTGACGGATAATTTAGGCTGCTTGCCTTGCAAAAATAAAGCATCCCGAATTATCTTTAAGATAAAAGAAGTGTAAAAGCGCACTGTAACTTCCACGTGGTATAGACTCTGGAAACTATGACTTGATAGAACCCAGGCTATCGACAAGCGTTAAATACTAATACCATAGTAGTATATTTATTTAAATAAACACAGTTTGTATGTAATATAATGGTTAAATTATATATTTATTCTAAAATCTGTATAAGCAAATAACAATCATTGTGGGAATAAAAATGATAATTGTAAGGAACCATTGATTTTAAGAACTTTCTGTTTTAATATCCAATTTTAAAAAGATTAAACTTCTTTAAATTTGCAAGTAAATATTTCTAAATAGCTTTTTTGATGATCTCAGACTATTCTGAATAAATATGAATAATTGACAAAAATGTTACACTTGCAAAATGTTTCGCGGTATGATGGAGCGTGACGTCCGAGTGCGAGTGTGTGGACTCCCTTTACACTTGGCCATGTCTCTCAATAAATATTAATTGGCCCATTTTCATACTCGAAGTTTCTCATAGTAAAAAAGTCAATATTTCTTCTGCGACTATTAACCGAAAATCGAAGAAGTCTAAAATTAAAAAAAAAAATTAATTTGTACAAAAAATTGTTAATTTTCTCGATATAAATAATAAAATAGAATCAAAGAGTGTAAAAATCAGTTTTAAAACGCTCATAAAAATTTTAAATCACATAGTTAGAAAGTGAGTTCGCTTTTGAAACTATCCGTGCAGGCGTTGGGGTTGAAAATTCAATCCCCCA
>CAKNWW010056029.1:0-11848 GCA_932074435.1 Andricus kollari
TTTTTTTATGAAACCCCATAAAATATCTTAAAATAATTTAAAATAATCTGAAAAACTTCAAAAAATGTAAAAATGTAAAATGTGAAATCCTTTATAGACCATGAAATCTGAAACGATTCTTGGAAAATGAAAATTTTTAATTACTTGCGATTCTTTTTGAAGTGCTGTAAAATCTCTTGAAATCTTCAGAAATACTTCGAACATCCTTAAAAGCTTTTAAAATAGTTTGCAATTAATAAAAATTCTTTGAAATCCTTCGAAACCTTTAAAAGTTTTGTGATATGCCCTAAAATATTTTAAACCCTATTGAAAACGTTTCAAATGTTTTCAAATCTCACAAAATCCCTTTAAATATTCATAAATCAATCAAAATTCACAGATATTCTGTGAAAGTCATAAAATTGCAGAATATATTTAATAATCAAAACAGAAATTACTAATGACATAAAAAGCGAAATGAAAAATAAGAATAACAATTTTTTGAAACAGATTAATGTGTGAGTTAAATACTCCATATCAAATATTTGATCCCCCTGTAGAATTATTAATCGACGATTTATTGTGATATAATATTGTGATATAGTGATAACTTTATAGGACCTTCATAAAAAGTTGTATAGTTTTCGCTCATTGTTTGATTTTGATGAAATAGATTTGCTCCATCAGCAAATCCAATTGCAACGAATGAGGAAAAGTGTGAAAATTTAAGTTAATGTTATTTATTAGCGCTGCATATAGAAAGAAAGCAAACAAAACATGGTAAATAAATTTTTCGGAAAAAATCAGTTTACGCATGGTTTTAGAATTTTTGGGATTGGGGGATTTAATTATTGACCTATAGTTCACAACAAATTCTATTTCATTAAGATTTTGCATTAAAAATTATGTTACCTTTAAAATATTTGAATTAAAATTTACTTATTTTGTACTTAAGTGTTCAATATGCTTTAAAAATTGCATAAATACAAGCTTATATGTTCAATAATTTGATAATATTCCATAAAATATAGATGATTTCCTCTATATGTACTAATTCAATTTTTCAGATGCAGCATTTTTCTAATTATTGAGGAATCGTCTTGCATGGATTTATCATGCTTTGTTCGCTTACTCTTCATATAACGTATTCAAATTTAAAAAAACTGAAAGTTTTATTGTACAAGATTTTTAAAGTTTGCTTGCATAACGGCAAATTCAGTGCATTTTGAGAAAGGCAGCAATATATATTTGAGTAAAATTGGTTTTTAGCCTAAATGATATTTTTCTAATAATAGTTGTATTTTACATTTGGTTTGGTGTTGAAAATTTATCTTTTTTGGTAAAAAATTCGACGATTAGATCGGAAATTCATCTTTTTGGCTAAACATTCATCTTTCTTGGTTAAAAATTCAACTGTCTTCAAAAATCTTCATGTTTGTAGGCCTAAAATTCAACAATTTCGTTAAAAATTTATTTCTGGTTGAAGTTTTATCTTTTTTGTTTTATAATTCGGCCATTTAGTTGAAAAATCATCTTTACTAGTTGAAAATCAATATATTTTTTGGTTAAAAATTTAACTATTTTGTTAAAAGTGCCTCGGAAAATGCAGTATATTTTGACTTTAAATCTTAAACGTTTCATATTGACCTCGATAAAAATCAGCCTATTACCCCTTGTTTGGCAAAGAGATAATCATTTAGTCAAGATCTATAAATTTTTGTATACATATAGTCATAAGATAGTTAAAAAATATGCTTAAATTTTTCATATAATTAATTTTTTAAGATCATAATAAACATAATCATTTGATCTGTCGAAAAGCATTGCGAGGGATACAGCGGAAAACCGTCACCAAAAAGAGATACATGTCCTAAAAATTGATGGATCACTGTCACGAAAACTTACTTTCCGCCTTTTTAAAAATTTAAGTTTTGAAAATATATTTTATTTCTTGGGTCTACTTTAGTTAAAAAACTTAAAGCTAGTAATCCCTTTTTCTGGTCGCGCTACTAGTACCGAAAAAATTATACAATCATTTTATTATTCAACATTAATCATTTCATTTGAATGTACATTTTGTGAAGTATATTTCGTGAAGTAAATTACGATGTACTTATAAATATTTGAATTTCAATACAGTTAGAAAATTGTAATTCGTCCTAGAAAACTGTCCGATTTATTTTTTAGAAGAAGGCATTTATGACATAACACAAATATTTCAGATAATTCCAACCATTACTTTACAAAAGACAGATCGATACAAAAGACGAGATGGATGTTATCTTCAACGGAAGAGCATTATCACACCGAAATGAACAATTTCCGATCACAAACGTTCCTATTGATCAATAATTCATTATTTGTAATTGGTTACTCATTTACGGTAACATTCTGGATAATTGGAAGAAAAAATTTGACGACTAAATTTTGTTAATCATTTACATTAATTGATTAATTCTTTGAAAAATCATAACATTAGTTGGTTTTAAGACAATTATTCTTTATTTGAAAGTTGCAAAGTAATTTATTTGACTGTTTCACTAATATTACATTGTGCAATTTAATAAAGCCACTCGATCTACCACAATATATGCGAGTGGAACTTTCTGATTGGATAATTTTAATAAAAGCTTCTTAATCTTACTAGTTACCGTGAAATTATGTACCTCTCCAATAAATTTTACTAAAGATGGATCCAACCATTACCAGTTTACAAAGTTTCTCAAGCACTTTTGAATTGCGTGTCATTTTATACAGAAAATGAACGTTAATTTCATCTGCTCTAAGCAGAATTCAGAAGCCTTCAAGAGTTGAACTAATTATAAGTTAGTGAATCAATTTACGAAGATTGAATAACAATTGATGTTCTCTATTCTTGAATCAATTCTGTTTAACAAAAAAAATTTGTTTCTCTTTTTGTAAAATATTTTATCACTCGAAATCAGTTATTATTCAATAATTCAAAGTAATAACTAGGTGTCTTATCTCACAAATAATAATGGATAATCTACGCGTAGCCTCTGTGATGGAACAGGAAGGATATAAACACCGTAAATTACTGAACATTTATACATTCTCTCATCGAAAATTGATTAACGATACTAGCAAAAATAAGCACGAAGAGTTTCGAGCATGCTTAAAATGTATAAAATATTGAAAATTTAAACATGCATGCAAAAAAGTTGATTGTCTTACAGAATTATTGTTTAAATTATGAAAACTAATTCATGTGAAGACATCATGGAACCGAAAAAATCTCCTTGATAACGAATTTGGAAAATTGACTTAGGATGCCATAAAGTGTGAAGTTCTGTTCAATTAGAGTATAATTCATTATTGTGGTTATGTTTGCCAACGAGCGAAGTATTCTGCTGGTATCAATAGGCTACTTAGATTATTTTTTTATTTTTGATAGTCTTAAAACCTTGAAAAAAATTAATGGCTTTCAAACTAGAATACAGAATGCTTATAACGATTATTATTGAAACACCATCATTTCTGAGTTATATGCTGCATAATGAATATGCAAACTGATTTTTCGATGTTCTTATAATTGAACGTATGTTGATATTCTAATGTAAACCTTTACATTATGGAAAGCTCTAAAGTCGTTCAGGATTCATAATGTGTAGCATTAGCAACACAATATTACAGAACATTTTTTGAAATGATGAATACATAAATCCATCTAGGTATATCAGTTTTACTTAAAACACATAACAGTTATTTGAACATTTCTTCGAATTATTTTTAGATTAAATAAAGTTTGTTTGGAAGACTTTCGCTGTAAATAATCATCAACTTCGCATTTCGAAAGAAAGGGCGTAAAAGCCAGGGGTGATGGTGGCTAATGCACGGGTAAACAAGTTAATGGATAAAGTGATCAGCTAATAGTGTCGTGCGTCAATCAGTTTATGAAGAGTAAGTGAAACCGCCTTTTTATCATAGGGAAACTTGACATTTTCTTGCGATTTAAAAACCGGAATTAGCATATTTTGATCTCTAATCTCAAGTTGTTCTGAAAACATAAGTGGTCGCAAAAAATTGGATTTCAAAATGAGATATTAATCTATTTTTCATTATTGCGTAATCCTCTAGAAATAGTTCGCTTTCCTTGCCTTTCTAAACAGCTAATACCCGATGATTCATTTTTGATCCGATCTTGGCACGGTATATCCCAGAGATATTTTTTATCTGAAGATGGTTAAAAACTTTGCAAACAGTTGACAACTCAATATAAGAAATAGATCAGAGCTCTTTTATGGGATCAAATATTTGCAAACAGGAAAAAAGAGTTAAATGTGTATTTGTAATATTATTAACGAGAGTTTTTAAATATTTCTTCACTGCAAAACTATTTCCTTCAATTTTGGATTCAAATTTGCTACTTTGTGATTTAGTGTGTGCCAATTTAAATGTAAATTAAAACTCTTTAAAAAATTGTTATGAAATGCGAATAATTATAGAAAATCGTATGTTAGTATATTAATATACATGAGCTTAAAAAATTGCCATACCACAGTGGATTGTGGAATCATTAATCCACGATAAATTGTGATATAATATAGTGATGGCAGTTTCTTTTTATACCGAAAAAGTCTGGCTACTTGTACTGAAATTGTCCTGGGCACTGATAAATCATTACTACATAAAAACTTCTTTTAGCCATGTTAAATATTTTAAGTTTTCAAAATCTGTTTCCTAATAGACTATATTTTAAGAAAACGGGCCAAATCGGAATGTAAGACTTTAAATATGTCAAAATTTATTTCAAGCCGATGATATTACTACTTTTTGTTATAAATGATCATTTTCATCCAAACACACTTTTTCTGTTTGCTATGCTCATATATAACAGGGGTGTCCAAAAATGCATTGGAAAAGTTTTATTTTTGAATTTACATGCATAGCGCTCCCAAATTTGTTCAAATCCACGGAGAAAATAAATACGTTGTAAAAAAAGATATTTGGGGGTTCCACAAGCCCCGTGAAGTTTATTTCCCATAAAAAATGTGTTTTGGTACATTTTGTTCAAAATGGTCAATATTAGGTGGATCGAGATGAAATTCCAAATTTCTCTTCACAGTTAGCTATAGAATACAAATAAATAATTATATTTTAAATATCACCCACATAAATCTATTTCATAGGATCTTAAAAAACTACAATAATAATTAATTTAAATTAACAAACATAATTGTCTGAACAATTTATTATTATTTTTAATAATATTCTCTTTGAATCATGTTAGAAAGTTTCGGTTTTCTTATGCAATTTTCAACTTTTGGTCCACTTTTTAATTATAGACACGTAATAATTAATATTAATATTAATAATAAATTATCTTTTTCTATAGTAATACTTAATGCAAGTTAACAAAAATAACTATTTAAACAATTTATTATTGTTTATAACTATATTCTCTTAGGTAATGTCTTAAAAGTTGCCTGCTTTTTTCTAAAATTGTTAACTTTGCTTGGGCTTTTTAGTTATGAGCAAATAATAGAAAAACATTAGCGAGAATAATTTGTTGAACAATCTCTTTATTTTTTGTAAATACATTTTTTTTAAATAAAACAGATATTTAATATATTCTTTAAATTTAGGATGTAGATAATATTAAATCTTATTTTTTAGTGAAGTAATTACTGAGAGCCTTTTTGTATAAATTAATATTATTATTAACATTTATTATTTGTTCCTCACTAAAAAATGTTTTCAAACAATAATACATTGTTTCAACACTTATTTTGTTTTCTTACATTAATTATTATCTTACTGATTAAAACGTAGACCAAAAGTAAAAAATTTCAGGAAAAATTGCAACTATCTAAGATCATTATGGTCGAAGATAATTATAAAGAATAATAATTTGTTTAAATAATTATGCTTGTTATATTAAATTAATCATTACCTCGCTCTAAAAGAAAAGTAGGTAAAAACTGTAATTTTTTAAAGAAAAAACCGCAACTATCTGGGAATACTATAGGAGAAGATAGTTATACACAATAGTAATTTGTTTAAACAATTATGTTTCTTTAATTTCATTAATAATTACTTCGCTTCAAGTGAATCGCGAACAAAAAGTTAAATCTTTTTGAAAAACGTCAGCTTCCTAAAATTATTTGAAAATAATATTATTTATAATAATAATAAATTGTCTGAACCATCATTTTGGTTAACTTGAAATGAATAGAACCTCACTGTAATTTAAAAGTGGACAAGTATCAAATTAAAAAGAAACTTCAACTTCTTAACCTTGTTCTAAGAAAGTATTATGATAAATAATAATAAATGGTTTAAAAAATGATGTCCGTTAATTTTGATTGATTATTGCATTGGTCTAACTGAAAAGCTGGAAAAATAGTTGAAACATTTGGGAAAACCCACGACTTTCTAACTCTATTCTAAGAGAAAATTACTATAAAGAATAATAAGATGTTTAACAATTAATTTGAATATCTGATCATCAATAGAAAAGTAAAACCTTATGTATTAGAAACAATTTGTATTTCTTTAATTTCCAAAAAATCATAATTAGCACCTAATCTCGCAAAACCAAATGTTTCACTTAAGGGATTTTTCAGGACGCTATAAAACAGACTTATGGGGATGATATTAAAAGAAAAAGCTTTTGATTCGTATTCTATGGCTACTTGTGAAGAGAAATGTTAAGTTTCATCTTGACTCACCTAATATTGACGATTCTGAATAAAGTTTACAAAGACATCTTTTGTTTATGGGAAATACGTGTTAAACTTCATGGGGCTTGCAGAACCTCTTAATGTTATTTTTTTTTAACGGATTTATTTTTTTATGGATTCGAATACAAAAAATTTGCACCTCCATATTGTGTAACCTCAAACTTGCATTGTCATGCCCTGATGCAGATTTAATTCTTCTGATATGTTTGTGAATGTCAAATGTTTAATTACAATGAGCTACACTCGGGATGCCAAGGTTTGCAATTCCAAAAAAAGTTTATACTGTTTTAATATTCAGATCTTCGTAGAATATGCAATTAAATAATAAATTTTTATTCCCCTTAGTACGGGCTAAATTAAACATTTCTCAACCGGAAAGTAACTTTGATATATTTTATTTTTGAAGCTACTGCATTTTTATTGTGATTTACTTTGTAATCGCCACTGCTCATGAGGTGAGTTTACCATTAATACTTTTATTTCCTATTATTAGTCATAACAATCCAAAGTATTTTCCAAAACAATTCCAATTATTTTCCACAATAGCCATAACAATTCATGAAACTGCTTAGAAGCACTTTGTTATAGGTGTTTTCTTTTGTTCTCAATTGCTCATTTTATGAGCACTTGGGTCCCTGATATATCGTAAATAAAACTTTGTTCCACATAAAAGCAGGATTTTTACTAATAGGAGTAAAAAATACCTTCCTGTCCAATTATAAATAGAAATATTATACAATAACCGACATCTACAATTCTTAATCCAACATACATATAATTTTTTACATAATACTCGTGTCCTGCCTGACAACAATCATGGCCATAAAGGTTCCATTGCATCTGAAAAGTGCGAATTTGAGAACTGTGTAGTGAGCATAAACAAAAATTTTATTTTCTCTTTTTAACATTAAAAACTTGATTATTACAATAAACGGAAATGATTTTTAAACAAATTATATGCTCCTTGGTAGGTGGAAAGAAATATTTTTGCGGTAAGGATGGTTACCAACATACAGGACATGCACAAAAACATTGCATAAAAGAATGTGGAATAAGTAAGTTATACAGAAAAAATGTTCATTTACTTAGAATAATTCTGAAACGATAAGTTTATTTGTATTATCATTAGGGCGGTAGACGATCGATCGAGAACTATACTTTTCTTACAGAATCGCAGTTTCTATGGGTGAGAAATTTTATAATTCAAGTACATCTGTACCATTATCAGGTTGAGAAAACTGATTTTTACAGAAGAGTTTAGAATATTGAAAAAAAGTAAATAAAAATTCCACCTGGTACCAATGCATGTTAGTGATTTTGATGGGTCAAAATGTTGGTCGGTATAGTAAAAAAGGTAATCAATCAGTCAATTACTGTTGATTGTTTTGTATATATTCATGAGAAAGTAAAAAAAATTGTATCAGTTTTTCCTATAACTTATGATCTAAGATAATAATGAATATTAATCATTATCACAGCTGTCGAAGAGGGTTTTCCCGGAAATTGTGAAAAACCTGCAACAAACACTATTACATTTCTTTCTGTCGTCTGATGGATCACTGCTATTAAAATCTTCTTTCCAACTATTTTCCAATTTAAGTTTTAAAAATATGTCTTATTTCTTATTTCATAAGGTTAAGAGAAATTCCGTAAGCTTATACCAAACATTTTCAGTGTGTCTAAACACTCTGAATAATTAAATAAAAAATGGAAGGCTTTCAGTTTTGAAGCTTGTTTGGTTTATACTTCAATTGTACAATTATTTTATATTTGAACATCAATCATTTAATTAAACTGTTCATTTTTTACAGTTGATTCCGCAAAATAATGTACAATGCATAACTATTTAGAGTTAATTAAAATTTAAAAATTGTAAATCATGCTAGAAAAGTGTTTGATTTATTTTTTAGACTAAGGCACTTAAGGCACATTATAAATATATGACGTTGATATTTTTCTTGGGTAAGATAGAGATAGATGTTCGACGCTTACCAAAAGCAGTTAAATGTAAAGGACGATACGGGATGGTTGTTATACACAACGAAAGAGCATTAATCGACCGGAACTAACCATTTCCGATCCCAAACGTCCCTGTTTATTGGACTTCCGATTTCACATGGGTGCCTAAGATTCTACTCTGCCTTTACGCCCGCACACACTCAAGGGCCCTAGAAATCTTCCGAAAATTCTAATTTTAAAATTCCAATTATATGAAGATCATAAAGGGTTTCGGAAAAGGCCGTTTTCTCCAAGGCAAATTCTATTTCTTATGTAATGATCGAAATGAGAAAATGCGAGCCTTAATTATGGCATCACGCCATCGTGGTAATTTTTTATAGTGTCGTGAATTCTAAATTCTACGTGTTGAATTATTTCGAGCTCCATTTTCAGAGAATTTGATCTAACACATTATATTAGGTACAAAAAGCAGAAAAGCTAATTCTGGGGTGACCGGTAACCCTTTCATACATTGGGTATGGTTTGATATCAACTTTATTAATTCTTCTTTTGTTTCTAAAGCAAACAAATTGAACATCACAGACTTAAAAATCACGCAAAACAAAAATTCACTTCTATTTTTTCTATAAGAGGATCCATAAATTTCCTGAAGTTAGCCTTGATCTTACCTGGGCCGTGAATACGCACCCTCTTTATCATCATCCTATCACCAAATTCGAAATAGCAGCTGCATAAGTAAATGTAAACCGGGGAAAGCCCTCGGTTAGGATGGTATTTGGGTGAAATTCACTGAGGCTCTTCTGGAGATTGACCTGGATTATCTGGAATATCTGTTAAGGGGGATCTGGGAGAATGCCAAGATCTACTTTTCCTGAGGCATATCCTTACGTGCATAATTTACAAGAAAGGGGCCCTGAGGGAAATCTCAACTGGTCATTTGATTGAGGTTCTTCTACTCGCCTATGCTGATGACATCGTGGTGGTTGCATCGTCTTAATCTCCAGAAGAAAATTCATGCCTGGGAGGAAGCCTTCAATTTTGAATTCCACTTTTCACGGAACCCAGCTGTAGATGCATGGTTAGGGAATCAATAAATGTTAATAAATTAATGACTGAGTAACATTGGGCAGCGAGGGAACAACGTGTTGTCACTTTTAGGTCAATTAAATATTAATGCTGATTTACAAAAATCAAAATCAATTGATACTTAAGGCGGCAAATCAAGATTCTACTAATTTACTTTCATTATAATCGAATTAAATCTAATAAAACAATAATTCGAGTTCCATCATGGGTAAGTTATTTGAGTGCTCGGGAAACCTTCGCCCTGGTCCATGTTTAAAGTGTTGCTGCTGCATAGATTGCTGTGGGATCAACTTTACAAGTTTTTTCAGCCTCCAACGCGGAATGTTGGTGTACCAAATAAATCTTTACCACAGTCTTCTCCTCAAATGGTTCCCAAACTGGTCAGAGAAGATCCTAGGTATCAGAAAATAAAGGCTCTGGAACGCTTTCAGGATATGGAGGACTCTTATGCGGAAGGGCACAAGTTTAATTGTGTCCTATGGGTTAAAATCTGCTCTTGTCTTATAGGGCGTAGGGCTTATGGCCTGGACTTCTTCTTGCTTTATATGTTTAATGCCGTGCATTCGACCATCCACAGATTTGAAATCAGTAGATGCGAGATAGCGTCACGTCCTTGAAGAAGTAGATTGTGATTAGTTGGCTTAGTGGCCACCCAGATGGAGATAGAATGTGTTTTGTTGTTATTATATCAGGTGAGCTAGGAAAGGAAGCCAGGTTTGCATGGTGGTTTATAAATATAGGATAATCGTGGAGGATGCTCGAGAATTGCGCAAGTAAGGTTTCACGTGGTCATGTGTGGACTATGGCTAAATGATCTTGGAATGGTTCTTGAGGTATGTTCCGAATGATATTGCAATATGCACCTCTGCTCATTACAATACTCAAACATTTTATTATAATATTTGTCTATACTCAAACTTTCGAACTCCTCACTATCCACAACATTCATCCTGCTCAAGTGTTGGTTTGCGCAAATATGACCCGTTCAGTAGATCTTGAAAATTTCACATTTGTGTACTAGCGCGTTTTGGATCATATTGCTTAATTCGTAAATAAAGTGGTCTTTGTAGTCTTCGTAGGATTAAGTAATAAATGGACGGCAACTGGATGTCTCAATTCGATGCCTGATGATTTTATTTAATTTACGTTAGTTTAATTTGAGTAAAAAATAATTAATACCTGCGAGTGGAACTTTCTAAATGGATCATATGAATAAAAGTTCTTTTCACTTGCAAGTTACAGTCAAAATATCTATCCGACACGTTTTTGAAAGATTGATTGTTTTATTTTTACCGAATGGATTCGCCACAGCAGAAAATTTAAGTACGAACAATGAGGAAATGTGTATAAGGTTTAGTTAAGTCTGTCCATGAGCGCCGCAAAACGTATTAAAATCAAACAAACCGCTAGTCTTTTAATACACAAGATTTTTAGTGTTTGCTCGCGTAATTGCAATATTATCGGGCTGTTAGGTATACATGTGGGCGGCATTTAAACTTTTAAGAGCCTGGCCATTATTTTAATTACAGTAAAAACCGGCACCCTCATAAAATACGAGCGTCAAAGATAATTAATATTATGTTCCTGATAAAAACTTTACTAATACAACTGCGTCATTTATAACTTTACATAATTTTAAGACTCCATACTGTAAAATCTACCACCTCTATGAACTCTAAAAAAGTGCTATCCCTTGAAACTACAAAGCATAATTTTGATTTTATCCAGCTTAGGTTTTTAATGTATAAAATCAGGAAAGTCGGAATAATATTGAAGGGTAATTTATAATTGAGCCCAAAAATGGCAGTTGTAAATTCAAATGGTAAGGGATAGTTGTAAGCAATTCGAAAAATATACATGCAGAAATCCATGAAAAGACTAAATAAGGCTGCAAATAATTATAAGCTATCGAGCATAGGAGGCTTTTAAATCATAATTCAAATTAGTACAACATTTTATATATTCCACTTGAAAATCATACTTGAATGCTATCCGACGAAGTAACAATTTTAAACCTCTATGTAATCTTAATATATACATTTGGCCTAGTTGTCCCTCTTTTTTGCATCCAGATATTATGAAAGCTAAGAATAGTAAGAATAATTATATTAGTTACACGT
>CAKNWW010056120.1:0-11462 GCA_932074435.1 Andricus kollari
TGTCAATAAGTTCAAATATCGAACGTTTACAAAACTGAGGAAATTTTCATTTGATAAATTAATGATTTTCAGTGCAATGTATACAAATTTTACGTTTCTATAACGACGCAATTTGAAACATGCCTAAAAATTACAAAATTGATTTATAAATTCATAATTTCCTCTTCCTGTAGTAAACAAACAAAACAAAAATGAGTAAGATGTCTCGATTAACATTAAGTCGTTCTCGATTAACACCAGGTATATATTTGGTTTATATTTAACTTTACAATATTAATTATAATTTCATTGCTTCATTTTTTATACAGAACAAATTTTTCTCTCACTTTCACACTCTCTCACATAGCAATTAACTTTATCGACAATAATCTTTCGGTGTTTCACCCTTTCAACTCTCTTGTATATCTTATGCCATTTAATAAATTATGTACAATCTCACAAACAACAAACGGAGGAACCTAATTACATCGTATAATTCACACTTTGCTATTTACAGGTACTACTATGTTTTTCTCACTTCAATAATCCTCTTAATATTTTTCTATGCTCCACTTTTGTCGCTCATTCTTGAATGTTCTTGTCTTTCGTTTTTAGAACAAAAGCAGGTGTACTCGTGTCATCACTTTGTCTCAAGAACGGCAACAACATATGGTGTTTGTTTCGTCTACTAGGTGGTTGTCGTCGAGGTTTCCGGGAGGGCCGTTATTTGCGAAGAACTCGCCGACGAGTCACCTTCAAATAAAAAGTACATGAACATTACTTATAATTGCGTCTACAAAATTATTTCGGTGTTTTCAGAATTAAAAGGATTAGTCTTCAAGTTAACCACTTGACCCGAAACCTCCGAAGTTTATGAGAATTTTTTGAGACCGTGTAAGAACCAGCAAATGATAGTGAATTTATTTTGTCAAGGTACAATTCTAAATTTTTTGGGGTTAAAATTGAAAACTAAACATTCTTCAAATGAAAAACATTTTTAAAATATATGATTCCAAAATTGATCAATTTCTATTTCAAGGTCTTCGAACAGAAAAATAATTCAAATTGAAAATTTGTATTAAAAGTTTATTCAAAATTTAAACGTCTAAAATTGAACAATATTATATTTAGGACAATCAAAATTCATCAGATTTATCAATTTAAATTACCGAATTTGCAAGGATTTAAATTACGAAAATTCCAAATATCAATGCGTTCAATTTCAAATACATTTTTTCAATCTAGAAGGGAATAAATAATAATAATTAATAATACTTATTGAAAATTTTTTGCTTCAAATGCTACAGATTATTATTGTTCAAAAACGTACATTTCAAAATTTGTAACGTTCCAAATCAAACAATTCACAATTTCATTCATTAACGATTTCAATGGATTTTTTTAGGTTTAATTGCTTCTCATTTAAAATTATTGAATTTCACGGACTAATTGTAAAATCATTCAGATTTCAAGGCTCAAATTTCAATTTTTATGTCTCTAAATTTTGAATTGTTTGATTTGGAACGAAAACAATTTTGCAATGTACGTTTTTAAACAATAATAATCTGTAGTGTTAACGATAAATATATTAATATGAAATACGTTTTTCTACTTAAAATAAGAATAAAAAAATTCCTAGTCAGAAATGAATTTACTGTAATTTCAAAATTTTTTCCAGGTCTCAAAAAATTCCCGGTCCAGTGTTTACCCTGTTTTTGACCGCTAATTTGTTTAATTCAAAGTTTTAGTTAAAAAAAAACTATCCAATCATTTTAAATTACATTTGATATAAAATGATATCAGCCTGAATGAGTTAATTTTCAAATTCTTTAACATTTATATGATTCCTATTTGAAAGCACAATTAAGCACATTTTAAGTTTTAAGCACATCTAATTGTAAATTGTTCAACTTTGAAATCTAAGTGTTAAATCATTTATATTCGTATAAAGGCAATTGTCCAAAACATTAAGATTTTCGTCAAAGAGATTTTGACAGCAATATAAAATAGTGACACCTATGATCTTTTATATATTGCGTCTTTGGATGACCAAAATTATAATCGTACTCTTGTAAAATCATTTAGTTTGAGCTAATATTGTGATTTTAAAAATGTGTAAATTTGAGGTTACTCATGTATTTTTAATATAAGTAAACCAGTGAAAAGCAATTTTGTTTTTTTAATTTTTGGACCGATCGTAATACACAATTTTCAAATAAAACACCCTCTCCTTATCTGTCTCCTTTTTAATTCTTCTTAACAATGAATTCTTAATATTCTGTACACTGCAAAAAATCAAAAAATTGTACCAGTTAGAATGGTAAAATTGCCAACAAAAAATGGGTGCAATATCACTACTCTGATTATGGGGTGAATACCACTTGCAATTTAGAATTTCCAACCAATCTTGTAACTTTACCACTTTTAGACTGACACTATAGCAAGGCATTGTAGAAGTACAGTTTCTGCTTGTGAAGCTGTGACTTTCAGAGTAGGTAATTAATGGACCTACTTTCAGAGTGTTGAATTTCTTGACGCTGGTAAAAGTACAGAAGCTGTTAAAAATTCCTTTTTCAAACGCAATCTCACGTCTTGAAATTTGATAATTGATAACGCGGCGTACTTGCACAGCTCTTAACGTAGTATAAGTACAAGTAATTCTAAAGTTCAAAGTTGCGGAGAATAATGAAAGAAATGGTAAAATTACAATTATTTGTCAAAGAGTGTTTCGGAACGGTATAAATTATGGAAAAATTTATTTACAAAATTCGTATATATGTAAATTTATTTTGTTGATAACTACGTAGCATACCATCATTCACATTTCTCATGTAGATGCTAAAGTTACCATGTTGAATAAAAACATGAATATTTTTGGTTAGGATGCCATCACCTACAAATCCACAATGTTCATAATGCATTGTGATTTTACAGAATCTGTCTGGAAACTTAAGTAACCTAAAAGTTGAATTCCATACTAAAAGTGAATAATCATTCTTGTTGGTGGAAACGTTACTTTGGCAGTAGGTAATAATCGGACCTACTCTGAAAGTGGTAAAATTACCAGAAATTTTTTTTACAGTTTCATAATTCGAACATTTCAAACGAATGATAGGTTATACGTTCCCAACAAACAGCAAACTTCCCACATTTAAATTTCTGATTTCGTTACACCAGCGAACATTTTTCAAAAATTGATATAAATAATAAAGTACATGACATTTTTTGGTCGGCACTTATAAGTCCATTCACATAATTAAAAATGATATATCTATCATGTATTTTGTTAATTTAAATTAATTTTGTAGAAAGCCTTACCCGTTACACCAGCGGCATTTTATTTGTACTAACGCAGTTTATCATTTATATAAAGAAATAACTTTGCTCGTATTACCACCACCATTAATACACACCAGCGACACGGAAACTTGCAATTTCAATTTTTCTATACACCCTACAAGATTTTGATGAATTTATGTAAATCGAGTTTAACCTTAACATTTATCTTCACAATTATCCTCGGAATACGAATCAAAACATATTTTAAAAATATCACCCCCATAATTCTGTTTTATAGAGTCCTAAGAAACCCCATAAGTGAAAAGTTGGGTTTCGCGAGTTTTTGGCGCTAATTATGATTTTTTTTCTACGGATAATTAGATGTTTATATAAACTATTTAAACAATTTATTATTGTTTTTAGTAATTTTTTCTTAGAATAGAGTGAGAAAGTCGCGGTTTTCCGATTTTTTCAACTTATTTTCAACTTTTCAATTAGAGTGAGGTAATAATTAATTAAAGTTAACAAAAATATTTGTTTAAACAACTTAGTACTATTTTTAATAATATTTACTTTGAATAATTTAAACAAATTATTATTGTTTATAACTATCTCCTCTTAGATAATTGCCAAAAAATTTGAAATTTTTAACCTTGCTTTGGCTTTTTATTTATGAATAAATAAACATTAGACAGAATCATTTTTTAGACAATCTCTTTCTTTTTTGTGAATACATTTTTCTGTAATAAAACAAATATTGGTAAAATTTATATCTGACCTTAATTCCCTTCTTACTAAAGACGAAAGTCAGAAACAATATTACTACAAGTGGTAACAAAGTACCGGAAGCAATTTCCTGTCTGCAGGAAGTCAACCTAGTCCCGTAAGATGTTATAATTGGTCGTTGTCTTATTCGATTTCTCCAAGGCATTTGATATGGTGGTTTGCTTTATATTTAAGTAATCGATGGCAGAAAGTAACCACTAACAAAGGTGAGTCATCGGATTGGGTCGGGGTCAGGAGTCCTTCAGGGTTCCATCCTTGCCCCTATCTTATTCAATCTCTACAGAGTATCCTGTGAGTTATCCTTATCCTTGTAGGGGCGGGTAGAAAAAAAAAAGTCTAAAAGTCCCATAAGCTTCTTCGTTCCGATACGTATTTTGGGACTTGAAGAGCTTTGAAATTGTATGTAGGTGAGCCGCTTTTCTGACAGTGTGCGTTTATGGAAACTAGCGATCGTCAGGACCCCCACCTCTAGGGGGGGGGGGGGGTGAAACAACATCTCCTGGAGTAAGACTTTTCGCACAACTGTGCACGTGTACAGTTGTACAAATGCCATCTGCGCACTGCACAGTTGGATACAAATTACTGAAAGTGCAATTCATTTTATTTTATTAATTTCATTAATTAATTGGTAAAAGTTTGAACTTGTTGAACGAGCGATTGTATTCGCTTTATTTTATTCGCTTTTTTGTACACCTCGAACGTTGTGAACTTGGCGCTAGAGGGGAAGTGGTGCTGACATTCGCAAGTCTCCATGCATACACACAAGTCACAAAAGTGGCTCACCCACATACAATTTCAAAGCTCTGTAAGTCACAAAATGATGATTTTAAATTATACATTTCGGGACCTATTTCCTTTCTGGATCGATTGGCTGAACTAGAATTCTCCCCGTAAAAAGCCTCGTCCTTCCGATTTTTAATTACAGCTGTTTAGTATATGATGACATTACTAATAACCTTAATTTGAAGCTCCTCAAGATCTTTACAACTTTTTACAGTTTGTAGAGAAAAAAACTCATTAATCGACTAAGTGCCTCGCAATGGGATCCTCGGTAGCTTAAGCGCATCAGGCTTCCGTGCAGGAGGACTGGGGTTCGATCCCTGAGCCGATACCAATGGAAATTCTTCTATGTACTTCAACCGGGGCTCCGGTGGTTCGGAACCCACTTTAAGATGTAGGTCCCCTCAGAACAGGCTGGTTACGTGCCAAGGTAGAGGCCCCATGTCGAGGGGACTAGCCTTGGGGGTTGAAATCGATTTTGAGTAGACTCGAAAAAGAGTCAGCAATCTCTTTGCGCTGGAGACCAGAACAGTGCTTCGAATCTGTGCATCTAACTGACGAACTCAGAGGGATCGTTCCGTCCACCCTAGCCTGTAGGGAGGCTGCCGAATGGCGGAATGGGTGGGGGCCACTTTGCCAGTTACAAAGTAGGACGTCATTGACTGTGCAATAGGTACGCCCAGCACCTGAGAGGTATATTCTCAGATCGTTGGCAACAACGAAAACCCACTGAGATCCAAAAACACTCGACAAAGATGGCTGGATTCGAAGTACTGACTTGGGAATAAACACGGGTGTGGCAAAATAGGCTTTATAGCTTGAGGTATCCGAAAATTTAGCACCTCTAGAAGCCATGCTTCAGCAGCTCGCCCTCGTTACAACCAGGATTGCCGAAGTGTCAGTGACGTTGTCAGAAGTAGCATTGGGCTCACGAGATCGCAGCCGGTCTACGTCTCGCGGCCATTTCAGCGATCGCAACAGAAATCGATCTCGCCGGGACAATGAAGAAGGTGTTTGTTGGTACCACGAAACTTTCGGTAGAAACGAACCGGGCCGGCGCTGATAGAGGCCAACGACACTTGCCCATCGTCTCGCCGCCTCTTCGTTGCGAATCGGGACACGAAAACGCAGTATTTGGTCAACATGGGAACAGACCTCTGCATTTTTCCAGGCGCACTAATATGCGGACGACGTCTTAAAACATCGTACGAACTTTAGGCGCCCAACGATTCAATCATCGCAACTTTCGGCTTTGAAACACTCACGCTTAACATCGGACTTCGCTGCGCTTACTCGTGGCGTTTCGTGATCGCTGACGTGACAAAACCAATAATCGGAGTCGATTTCTTACACCACTATGGCTTATTGGTCGACATTCGGAATCAAAAACTTTTAGATAGCCTCACAACACTCTCAGTGCAAGGGAAAGTCTCTAAGTGTGATGCGAGTTTTCTACGTATTCGAGCCATTTCGGGGTCTTCTCCCTATCATAAAATTCTGCAGCAGTATCCAGAAATCACCCGACCGAACGGCTCTATCGTCGAACCTAATCACCCGACGAAACATTACCTCAACACGACACCTGGACCACCCATTTCTGACGGACATCGACGACTGGCTCCAAATAGATTGAAGCTAGACACAGGAATTCTCAACCATGCAGGAGATGAGGATTGCTCGTACTTCAAATAGTAACTTGTCCTCACCCTTGCACATGGTACCCAAAAACGGGGGTGTATGGCGACCTTGTGGAGATTATCGGAGACTCAACGCAAGGACCATCCCGGGAAGATACCCAGTACCCACATTAGAGATTTAGCCCAATCTCTCCACGGAAAGAAGATCCTTATGAAGGTCCCTATCCTGTCGTCAGCCGAACAGACAAAACATTTGGCATCACTGTCGATGGAATAAATATCACCGTTAGTGTGGACCGCCTTAAGCCAGCTTACATTACAGCTGACTCGGAGGAACAACTACATACAGCACGAGCCTTCAAGCATCACCACCTTCAAGCAAATCTAAGTCTCGTAGACGAGTCAGATTCCCTGATCACCTTAAGGGTGGTTTCTCATGAAATGAAGCGTGCAGTGATTTCCGAGTCGTTCATGCGTAATTCCAATAGTGCTATATTTTTTTCCTGGTGAAAAAGTTTTGTTTGTACAAAAATATGTCTCCCTTTCCTATAAGCCTAAATCGCTTCTCTTACGTTCACCAAAGTGGAACTCTTTATAAAAAAGACGTGGAACATGCATTTCAATTTATTCAAATTTCAATTAGTCAGACACTTGAGAAGAATAGTTTTCAATTGATATAATAACATGTATATACCATAAGGTCAACTTCATAGTAGTCATAGGGAAGCGTGAGTGGAAGTGAGACACAAGTAGATGGCGCACAAGAGCATCTCTTTCGCACTTATGAATATGACTACTATGAATTTGGCCTTACTGTATAACATGTATATTATATCGTGACTTGATATTCTTATATACTCAATCACTAGCAGGGGGTACTGTAACGACCGCCTTTCTAGCTATTTTAAATAATTATTTACAAATATTCCTAGATATAATTCTAGAGTACATTATAGAATATTTCGAGCCGGCACTCATTTAATTGCTTATACTTTGTGCCGATCTGTTTATGACACGTATTTCGTTCGACGAAACCTCAGTTCGTTTCCGTCTCTCAAATTGTGTAAAGCTCGATCCTATTATTCTTAATTAAAAGTGTATTTAGTTACTAAAATTGTTTAGTTTAATTATTTCTGCAAGTGATTCGCCTCAATTACACTCATCTCCTAATTCTGGGCCGGCCTCGGGTCTGGTCGGTCATGAATCCGATGCGTTTTTTCATGTCAACACTCAGGACCGCATATGTAGTCTCTGAACCCGGAAAAATATGGCACAGCAGCACCCAGAGCATATAAGCCGTCAAGGGACGATCAGAGGAGGAAATAAAAGCAGTCAAGGCGTGAAACCGGCCTAAGATCAGGCGGCCCAAAATTGGGATATGAGTGTAATATAGTTGTTTAGGAATACATTTTACTTTCTAGGGTCTAAAATATTCATATTATCTGTATAAACAGGGTGTCCCAGACTCAAGTGTCTGGACTTATATAGTTGTATAAAAATAAAAAAAGTAAATCTAAAATTCCTTTTCCAAAAATCAATTGAAGTTTTAGTTTTTCAGTTATAAATTTATTTAAGCTGGTCCAATCAGGAACGCCGTATAAACCGACTGTGTGTACGTGAGCGGGATTCCAACGGAGTGTTCTCCCGTCGCTAACGGCCATATAACTCCGGCAACTTGAGTCTGGGACACCCTGTATGATTAGTCTGTGTCTCATTGTGCTACCCTATCCCTCGGGCCACAACCTATCCCTCGGGACCATTACTATCCCACGGCAGCCCCCTATCCCTCGGGACCCCCTATCCGTCAGAACACTACCCAACCCACAGGATCCCAAATATGCCTCGGAACCACACATATAGTAAGTAATTGATAAGTTGTGGTGTAATAGGTGTAATTGATAAGGCGTATTGTGGAAATGAGTATTTATTCCCATACAAATTAATTCAATAAATTATTTAAAATTCCTTTAATTAATTAATTAAATTTGATACTTAATAACAGTAAAGTCTCCAACATTTTCGCGTCCATGAAACGTAGGGATTCGTTATTTTCAAGGCTGGAGCGGCCCCCACCCATACCGAGAGTGGGCAGTTTATTTTTATCAATGACGTTGATTGGCTGCCCCGTTCTTGTACCGAGGCGCCGCCTGTACGCAACTTTTTCAACCGAAAAGCGCGGGGTGATTTCAAATCAATAAGTACTATCAATAATAATACAAATCAATACACCCGTCATTCCTAGAACTGCTGGCCCACGCAGTTTCTCAGCTCAAGGGGTGAGATACGGTTGCGACTCTCGTCTCGGAAGGGCCGAGCGCGCAAGTAGTCAGTCGCGTATATCACGCAACATGATGCATTCCAAGTGAAAACGGTTCAGGCGGTCTCGGCTTATTGCGCAGTTAAAAAAGTCGCGGTCGCGTTATTCTGCATGCATGCATTAGTGTTTTGCAAGTATCTTTCAAGTGTTTTTGTTGGCGTACGACAATGTGCCAACTAAAAATCAGTATTATAGAATCAAAAAACGACGCAAATATTTCGCGGAATAGTGAGTTTTGTGGCATGACGTCGATAGGTGCAAACGCCAGCCGTCAGGAAGTTCAGTACATGGTACTGCAACTGCATACGATTTTTTGGAGAAAATCTCCGAAACGTGAAGGTAAGTTATAAAGGTCTGCATAATAATCCTTTCAAGTGTAGAATGCATTTGCGCAATGATGTTTCTTCATCCTTTTATCGGTTGGAGAACTTTCAGTTTCACGTATAACAAGCAACTGTCCGAAATTTGAGGTTAGAGTACCACTCACCTGACATTTAGGATATTTTATTTTATTTCGTGAAACTGAAAGGTCGTGAATCGACGAAAAAATGGAACATGTCTGAGAAAATAGATTCTACACTTGAGAAATATTTCTATTTGTACATTTATGACTTTTACGTTTATAATATTTTCTCGAAAACGTCGTGAGACGTATTCCCATGACGCCAAACAATACTCAATTCAAGGTTTCCCGCTCTTCGGGCCTCTTTTTTCATTGGTCAGTCACAGACGCGGAGGAGAGTGTACAGGGACCGTGGTGGGAGTTGACGGAACTGCGCAATTTGAAATAACCGTATACGGGGGGCTTGAAATGTTGGGGTCTTGAAATAATGGCGTCTTGAAACGATGAAGACTTTACTGTATTCAAAAAAAATTGGATATCCACTTACAATATAAAAATATTTTGTTAATTCCTACATTGCCATTAAGATGAGAAGAAAGATTGATAGTAATTAAGTTTTGGTAATTTGACATCCGTATCTGCTTCAATTAGAAATTACTAGCTTGCAATAAGTGGACGAGTCCCTCCAAGGATTTTTTTTTAACCAGCATAAAAAAATAGTGGTCTTAAAAATTGTTAGTTGGTATGTGAAAAATATTTAATTTTAATTATTTTAGTACAGCGGAGAGCCACTCAAATCTCAGAAAAACATTCTGGTCATTTCGTAGTTTTCAAAAATGTTTACCGATTATTCAAATATTTAAATTCAGCCCCTAAAAATGGAACACTGAGAACAATTCTTTAAAAATGCGAAAAAAGCAATCATATTTTGAAAAAAGAGAGTCGCTGTCAGGCTAGAACCAAGCATTCAGCATTGAAAATTATGCATGTTGTAACATTCCGAATTTAACAATTGAAAATTAAGTCTCTCACAAATCAATAATTCAAACCTTCAAAATTAACCATTTTAAATATATAAGGTCTTAAAATTTCAAATCAAAACAAAATAGCATAATTTCAAGTGATATCAAGTGACATTTGAAGTGACTGGGCAGATTTTTTGTTACAAAAGTTAAAACCATTCCCAGTCAAAAAGCAATGCTCAGTCATTTTACGGTGTTGAAAACAGGGTGGCGACTTGAAAAAAAAAATTCCGGTCATTTCCCGGGGGGTTTAAACATTTTTCACGGTTATTTAATTTTTAAATGCAAGCCTTAAAAAAACTACACAATTTATAGTTTGAATTATTTAAACAAGAATCTACAAATTAATGAATTTAATGTATTGAACAATTCTAAATGCGTCACGTTTAAAATTGAAAATTAAACATTCTTAATTCATATTCAATTATTTAACTATCAAGGCTTTAATTGAAAATTGTACAATTTTGTAAAAATGTTAAACCAGAAAGTTTCCAATGCTTCAATTAAATATTATACAACCTGAAACGCTTTCAATTTGAAAATGCCTAATTTTCGCAATTTCAATTGTAGTCTACTTGATTTTTAATGTCATTAATTTATAATCGTTCAAGTATGAAAACGCTTTAATTTTTAAGTTGCACTCTTTGACCTATTTCAATCTGAACTATGAGTGTGCAAAAAGCTCGAAACTTCGAGTCGATTCGAGTTTTCCCTTGTGAAAATATATGACAGGAAAAAAATGACAGGCCTGTCATTTTTTTCCTGCCATATTTTCCCTGTAGTTTTTTCGCGACCACAGGAAACGACAGGAAAAACGACAGCCAAAAATGATTGGCCCTAATTGGCCATAATTACATTCTCATTCATGAGAGTGTAATGTAATCGTCCAAATTTTCGATCTCTGGTTTTTAACGGATCTTTACGTTTCGGCACTCACAGATTCCAAAAATCATAAAATTTTGTCTGTATGTATGGTTACCTGAATGTTGTAGCCACGCTAACTTTTGAAGGATTTGTCGAATCGAGTCAGCCTTTGATAAACTTTTTAAGGGTCCGAAAATGAAGGTCAAGTTTGTTAACCAGATATTTTGGATAAAAATTCAAAAAGTGAGCACATCTTGAAAATTTTTGAGACCACTTCTTTTCAATATTTGAAAATTCTATGTACGGTTATTAGTAGTAGGCAAAAAGACAAACCATTTATCCTTATGAAATTTTTCGATAAAATCAAAATTATCAGAGTTACAGCATTTTCAAAATCCAAAAAAACAAACGAAAAAAAATATGCCCGCTGCGCGGGCACATTCTCATTGCGCGCT
>CAKNWW010056277.1:0-11417 GCA_932074435.1 Andricus kollari
TAAGCAGAAAGTTGCGTTTCCTAACAAAAAAGGTGAAAGTTTTACAGAAAGATAAATTTTTAAACCAAAAAGATGAATGTTCAACAAAATAGTTGAATTTTCTACCAAAACTAATTTTTAAGTCAAGGATGAAAAAAAATTGCAATCGAATTGTTGAATTTTTAACCCAAACATACGAATTTTCAACAAAACAGTTGAATTTTTAACCAAGCCTTGTGACTTTTGAACAAAATCGTTAAATTTTTTAGTAGACTTTTCTACTCAAAGCAATAAACTTTCAAGCAAAAATAGATCAGATTTTTTTATTGTTTTCTTCAACTAAATTCGCATTTAAGTGGAAAACCGAGAAAAAGAGGGGAATAGGGAAAACACTGTAGAGCCTGCGATAAACAAATAGGGATTTTGATAATTTATAGACCAAAGAATAACATATTCCGAAATATTGTGTCATATTCTTTAATATTCCTAAATATTCCCTCATATTCCGTAATATTGTCTCATATTCCTAAATATTCCCTCATATTCCTACACATTCCTTCATATTCCCTCATATTCATACATATTCTCTCATATTCCTACATATTCCCATATTCTTCATATTCTTTGTGTTGCCAAATATTCCGATATATTCTCTATATTCCCGGATATTCTTTAGGGAATATATTTCTTGTACATAAAAAATCAGAGTGGTCGAACCCTCGGCACATTATCTATATCGAGATTACATCTCTTGAAAGTAGAAATAAATCTTCCGTCCGAATGAAAACTTCTTTGCGTGAATTGTTGTTAAAAATTGCGATTCTTAAAAGGAAATCGTCTAGAATTTTCATTTGTTAATAAAAAATTACCCAGCTCAACCAATCGGTTATGAATTGATTTTTTATGCAGGTTTGAAAAGAAAAGTCAAATTTACGAAAAAATCAAATTTCAAACAAAAACTTCACATAAAGCTCCAATACAAAAATAATAAAACTCCTTTTTTGGGGGGAAGGGGGGGATACCTATTATTCGGCAAAAATAACCAGCTAAATCACTGACATGTTCAAGCAGGATTTTAGCTGGAATTAAAAAAAATCTGTGGATTGACCCATATATGATTATATTACTTAAATAGATATTTTAGGTAGACATCACGAAGTCATGCAGTCAAATGTTAAGATATAATAAATTTTTCATGTTTAATGCCATAATTGTGTTTGTTTATAAACATTTTATAACATATTTGTAATTAGGTAACAGAACTTGAAAAAAAAACTCGTTGCAATCACCTGAACGGGAATCGACTGAACTTTTTACCTGCATTTTATTAAACTGATTGCTTGGTAAAAAAAATATTTAGAACTGTATATAATAATTTTTAAGAAGTTGTAAAAATGAAAAACGTTAAAAATAGAAAAGTTTAATATCACGACGCGATGGTGTAACATTTTTAACTCTATTGAAACGATAAGGTCACATTGAGAAATTGTCGACGCGGCCTAATCTGTTTCCATTTTCAAAATATTGTCTTCGAATTGTTTCAATAAAGTTAGGAAAAATAAGAATTTTTTGCAATCTTAAAATTATAATAGATCAATATGGGATCAATATAAATCAATATATTGACTAATTATGCATATATTCACAGGATCTGCATGAGCTAGTTTTCAACACAGTTCTATTTTCGATTTTCAAAATTTTGATTGGTTGTATATTTTTCTCATTTTTCATCGAAAATTGCGATTATTCAGCAAACTTAGTAAAAAATATTTTCCTTGAATGAGTATCAGCTTGAATATGTATGTAATTGAGAGCCTAAAGAAGGTTATTTTAATGTTATAGCTTATAACTTAGAGAAGTGCTAGACAGTTGCGGTTTTATCTGAAAACTTTATTTTTGCTTTGTCTATTTAGTTATGAACAAATAATAAATAATCATCAAAATGAATAATTTTTTAAATAGTATTGTATTTTTTCGAAGTGAATTATTTTTACTCTTTTGCCAATGTTTTAAAGATATTAATTTAAAACGTGCTATCTTACAGATGAGATAAAAGCAAAGAATGGAATAATTAGGTGTTGGTGGGAGGAATAAGTCTGTGAATGACTTACAGAAATTTTGTTTTGAAGTAGACTTACTGTAGTCAGGAAAATTCTTCCGGTATTAAGTTGTCACTTTTAGTAAACATTGTTTCTGACTTTCGTCACTGGTAAGAAGAGAATGAAAATCAGACATTATTCTTACAAATATCTGTTTTATTTTATAAAAAAGAAAGAGGGTACTTAAAAAATGATTTTTCTAAATGTTTAGTTATTATTTGTTGATGACTAAAAAGCCAAAACAAAATAAAAAATTCAGGAAAACCCGTAAAATCTAGAAATGATCTAAGAGACCGTGGTTATGAAGAACAATAAATTCTTTAAACAATAATGTTTCTTAACTTGCATTAATTATTACCTCGTTAACTGAAAAGTGGACAAAAATTTTTAAATTTCAGAAAAAACCGCAACTATCTTGCTTTACTACAGAAGAAGATAGTTATAAACAATAATAATTTCACTAAACAGTAGTAATTGTATTAATTATCATTACCTAGCTCTGAATGAAAAGTGGACAAAATATTGAATATTTATATAGTATTTTCATATTATTCATATACATATATATATATATATATATATATATATATTATTTGTATTATATTATTAAATATTATTTATATATTATATATTTCTAGCATTACTCAAAGACAATATGTTTGTTTATCAATTATGTTTGTTAACTTGTACAACTATGAAAGAAAGTTGAAAAAAGCAGAAAACTGCGACTTTATAAGTTTATTGTGAGAGAAAATTCCTAAAAACAATAATAAATTGTTGGAAAAACATATATATGTAAACACCTAATCATCAGTGAAAAGTAGAATTTTATGCATTATAAACAATTTGTGATACAAAAAACAGCAACAAAATCATAAGCTAAATACAATTATTTACTTATGGGCTTTTTTGAGATCCTATAAATAGACTCATGCGGGTGAAATACAAAAAGCAATTTTTGATTCGTATACTATGGCTAAGTGTGAAAGAAAATGTTGAGTTTCAGCTCAATTTACCTAATATTGACTATTCTGAATCTAATTTATAAAAACGTCTGTTTTTCTTATAGTAGCGCGCTAGTTGTGCCAGCGTTTTATTATTACTAGTAAATCACTCTTTCCCGTGTAGAAAATATGCTATGGCCCAGACCAGGCCAGATCTGGCCCAGATCTGGAAAACGGTTCTGGGCCCAGATCTGGAAAACGGATCTGGGCCCGATCGCTGAAGAAACACGCGACCCGACCGGAGCCAGATCTGGCACCCGATCTGGCCGTCCGATCGGTACCCGACCTGGCCCCGACCAATTTCCCGTTAAGAGCCATTTTTGAAATTTATAATTTCTTATAATTTTGTTTATAATAATAATTTTGTAACAAGGAAAATTAATAATGTGAAATATATTTTTTATTCAAGTACAAAATATTAACACAAATATAAGCTCAATACATTTTTTAGTCTTTTTGACTTCGTTCTTTACAATGTCCGCCTTAGTACTTGGCGGAAATTTCTTTAAAATAATTTTAATTTTGAGTCGAAACGGGTAATTGGCAAAAAGAATTAAAATTCTGGACTAGAACAGGGAATATTTTTAAAGAATAATTCTGATTCCGAGTTGAATCGGTGAATTTTCATAAAGAATTAAAATTCTGGATTGTAACAGGTCTTTTTCAACAGAATTTCAATTCTGAGCTAGAACTGGAAATTTTCAAAAAGAATGAAAATTCTGAATTGGATCCGGGAATTTTTCAAAATAATTCTAACTTGAAATGGAATTTTCAAATTTGAATCAATTCTGAGTTGGAACAGGGAGTATTCAAATGTCAACCAATTTGAGCTATAATTGAACATTTTCAAAAAGAATTAAAAGTCTGGGCTATAACAGGGAATTTTTCAAAAGAATTCTAATTCTGTGTTGAAACGGAATTTTCTAATTTGAAAAAATTCTCAGTTCGAAAAGGAAATATTCAAATTTTAATCAATTTTAAGCTGGATAGTAAGATACACATTTAAACAAAAAAATATACATTTTTTCAAGCAGTACTTTTAGAATCCGCATCAATGTTTCAACTTGTACTTTACTGTCAATTTTCGTAGGGTATTTAATGTATAATTTTCTGCAAGGAAAAACAATTTTACAATTTTACCTAGATATCCACATCTATCAAACGTAGTTTTGAATCAAAAATGTTATTTATTTTTCAAAATAAATTTGATGTAGAATAATTCAAACAGGGGAATGCATTTTAATAAAAAAAACCTTATCGCGTATCACTGTTACATTAATAATAAAATCGACGGATTTTAATAAATTATATCAATGGTTAGAAACGCACCTAACTTCAGTTCCGCATCGGATCAAGAGTGGTTATCTTTAAAATAATATCAAACTTAATAAAAATTCAATATTTTGAAGATTCTGATAGAAAATGTTGAAGACTTTGAAGGATTTTTAAAGGTTTTAAGAGAATAAAAAATGTTTCTAAAGTTTGCTGGAAAAATTTTAAATGATTTTTTATATTCAAAAAGATTTAAAGAGTTTAGAAACATAAATTTTGATTAATAAATAACAATTGCATAATTGTTCATTTAGAAAAACTTCTACACTCTAAAAACAGACTATTGACTGTCAAACGATTCCTTTCACTATTAAAGAATTTTCCATTCAAAATTGGCATGAGAGGAAATCCTTTAACAGTTAAAGGATTGTCGTTTCAAATGCTATCCTTTAACTGTGAAAGGATTTCCTTTGATCTTGAAGTGAAATCTATTGTCGGACAAAAGAAAGAATAATTTGTACGTTAAAGGAAAACTTATTGCATGATAATACGTGCAAGTAATTTACAAAAGCCGAACTTTGGTGAATGTAAATATAAAATTGATAATTATCAATTCTATAACAACAATCCATTCTAGATTTCAGCGTTAAACAATTTAAAGATACAACTTTGTGTGTGGTACAAATTTTTCATACATCAAAAGCGTAAAAAGAAATGAAAAGTGAGGTTATGCGGATCGAAAGTGAGATATATTTACAAAAATAATTTTATTCTAAATAAAGTCAATTTCTAAAGTTGAAGTGTTTCAGGTTTTTTCACAAAAGTACATTTCAAGAGGGTTCGCTACACCTTAATATAGTATTTTTCACTTTTCTTTGAAAAATTAATTTTACATACAACTAAAGTAAGTGTATATACATGTATTAACTAAAAATAAGGTTTATATTTTATTACAAACACAAATATAGCGGTTATCGAATTTTGAGGGTTTAACTACCCCTACATAGTGTGTTCATATGTAGCAACGATCAGAGTGTTACCAATCGATGTCACTGAAACTTTGCTGCGTTGAAGAGTACAAACAAGTAAAAGATACTTATGTTCTTTTATCTACAAAAAAACACTTTCAAGGTTTTTTTCATTATGCAAATTTCTTTTAACCCTAGTTGGCGATAGTTTATTATAGAACGAGGATATTAGATACAACATTCCCAAACTGCAGGGGTTACAGATGAATACATCATGTAGGAGTTGTAATCCCCCAAAATGCAATAACCGCTATTTTTTTAGGTGCATTGAAATGCGAAAATTATTTATTGTTAACACATCTGCATACACTTATACTACTTTAATGTACAAATATCTTTTCAAAGAAAAGTAAACGATATTAAGGGGTAGTTCAAACTCTTCAAATGCGATAACCGCTATATTTGTGTTTGTACTATAATCTATAAATTATTTTTAGTTAACACATCTAAATACACTTTAGCTTTATGTAGAAATAATTTTGCAAAGAAAAAGGAAAAATACTAATGAGGGGTAGTTTACTCCTTTGAAACGTACTTTTATAATAAACCATGGAACCCGTTATTTTTAGAATTTGATTTTCTTTAAAAGAAAATTAATTTTGTAAAAGTTTTATTATTTATACAATTTTTGTACAGCAAAAATTTGAAGAAGAAAAAATAATGTTCACCCGTAAAAAAAAGGGACGCAACCTCTGGAAGATCAAAATGCTGTATGAATATCGGCGTTCGATATTAAACAATCTGCTATTGGTTTCAAAAAAAAAGTTTCTTAGAATCAGAGATATCTTTTTAAAAAACTGTTTGGGGGTGAACTTTGGGGATGGTTTTGATCCCATCAACTTGTGTATATTTACATGAAAAAGTCATCATTAGACAATGTTCCTTGCTATATGTGGGTACACCCAGTAGGGGTAGTTTAACTTCCAACAGACGATATCCACTATATTTGTGCTTGTATTAAAATATACGAACTATTTATTGTTAACACATGTGAATACACTTACTTTAGTTTTATGTACAAATTATTTTTCAAAGAAAAGTGAAAAGTACTAATAAGCGGTAGTTTACCCTCCCGAAATGTACTTTTATGAAAAACCCAGAAATGCGTCAAATTTAGAATTTGATCTTCTTCAGAATAAAATTAATTTTCAAAATATTTGATTATTTTTACAATTTTTGCAGAGCAAAAACTTGAAGGAAAAAAGCGTTTGTAGTGTTATAAAAAATAAGGAATGCAACCCCTGGGGATCGCAATGCTGTACATAATACCGGCGTTCGATAGTAAACAATCTCCAATTGGTTTGAAAAAAAATTGTTTATAGGAACAGAGACATCTTGACAAAACTGTTTTTGGGGTTGAACTTTATGGGTGATTTCCAACCCTTTAAAATGTTTTTCAGCAGAAAAGAAAATATCTGTGTTTCGTATTTTGTTATCGTCTACAACATAGCGAAGTTTCATTGAAATTGGTGACTGACACTTCGATAACCTTCCGTGTAAGTGCTACTGAAATTTCTCAAGTGAAAAAGTTATATATAGTATATATATATGTAGTGGACAAGACAATGGTATTTTTCATTTGTTTTATAAATTTTTCTGTATATGTAACGTTTTCACCCGGGTTTACAGATTCGATTGGAGAAAAGTGAACCACTAAAGATTAATAGAAAATTATTAATTTGGCTAGTCGAGATCTTTACTAATTCAATAGTGGAAATCTAATTGCTTGGTAAACAAAAAATATTTAGAACTGTATATAATAATTTAAAAAAAGTGAAAAACATGAAAAACGTGAAAAATGGAAAATTTTAATAAAACGACGCTATGTTATACCATTCTTATCTCTATTAAAACAATAAGGTCATATTGTGACATTGCCTGACTCAATTTAAAAGCATTGCCTTCTAATTGTTTGAACAAAATTATGAAAAAGGAGTTTTTTTTATACTCTTTAAATTACATTGGATCAATGTACTCGAAATTAATTATACATATTCAGGGTCTTGATGCGCTACTTTTCAATAGAGTTCTATTTTCGATTTTCACGATTTTTGTCGGTTGTATATTTTCTATATTTTCTATAGAAAATTTCAATTATTAAAAATATTTATTGCGAATAATTTGCTTTGAATAAGCATCAAATTGAATAATTATGAACTTAAGTACCTGAAGAAGGTTATCTTACTTATATATCTTTTTTTTTGTAAAATATACTTAGGTCTTTTTAAATCAAAATTTGTAAAATTTAACTAATTAAAAGTGATGTTTTACAGATTTTATTAACGAAAAGTGAGCCACCAAAAATTAGTAGAAAGTTACTAATTCGATTAGTCAAGATATTTCCTAATTCAATAGTGGAAAGCAAACTAATTTCTTGGTAAAAATAAATAATAGTACTAAGGACTGCATAAAATAATTAAAATAGGTTATAAAAATGTTAACCGTGAAAAATAGAAATGTTTAATTAAATAATGCGATGGTGTGGCATTCTCGACTCCATTGAAACAATAAGCTCATATTGTGAAATAGTAAACGTTAAGTATCATATTCAGGGTCATTACGCACTACTTTGTAACAGAATTGTGTTTTCGATTTTAAAATTGATGTACAATTGTGTCCGAGATTATTTTAAAAAATTTTTTAATGATTCAATATGCGCATCCAAAGGTTCTGTTCATAATAATTGTTATAAAAATGAATCAAGAGAGTTTATTAACATAAGCAATGTTATTAATGAAAGGTATAGGTTTTCAAAAACTTTAAGAAAAATTATGACTCTGGCTGACCTGGATGATTTATTATTACTAACATATTAATTTAATATAAAACAGTATTTAACTGAAAAAAATTACTCAAACATGCATTGATATAATATGTATTTATTTCAGTTGAATATATATGCATTTCTCTTTGTGAAATATTTCTTGAATTAGCCAAAATATTGGTTTGAAATGGTCCCTTCGTATTCTACATTGAAAAAAAAAATTCTTCCAAACAAATGGATAAAAGTTTAATTTAATAAAATAATTATTTCTTCGAAATAAATGTTTACTTGTTATCAATAATTTCATTTTACTAATATAATTAAACATTTCCTTCAACTAAAGAAATATGTATTTATTTAGACACAATATTTTCTTTATCTAAAGAAATGCTTTATTGGTATAAATGCAGCAAGTCTTTGTATAAAACAAATATATTTTTGACTTAATTAATATTCTTTTGAAATTAATAATTATTTCTTTGATTCAAACAAACCTAAAGGCTTGATTCAATTTGGTGAAACTAATAGATTCACATGCGTCCTGAGCAATTCAAATAATCGAACTCATTGAATCAAATAAATATTTCTTTGAATGACTGATCAGTTTTCAAGAAATATAGTCCTTTAAATCAAGGAAATAATTTCCTTGAACGAACAAAATATATATTTTTATCCAGAAAATACAGCCAAAGAATTAATTTCTTTAGATCAAAGAAACATGTGTCTGTTTCAGATAAAAATTACCACTGTGAAAGAATATTTTAGTGATGCTAAGAAATAAGATTCAAGTAAATGTATTTATTTGGTTCCAAATATATTTTTTAGCGTGTATATTAATTTTAATAAATTCATTTCAGACCTAATATGCATTGTATATTAAAACTATGAAATTTATACTAAATTCAATATACAAATTTATATTTAATTTCATTTACATGTGTGTAAAGTCATTTGCATCTATTTGATGTGAAAGTCAGCGACAGTTTTTTTAACAGTGAAGAAGCTGAAAAGACGAATGTTTTAGAAGAAAGTTTAATTTAAAAAAAAAAAATCACGCTTAACCAAGGCTGACTTTTCAACCAGAAAAAATGAATTTTCAATCTAAAAGAACGAATTTTCATTAAAACAGTTGAATTTTCCACCAAAAATATGACTTTAACAACATAGTTAAATTTGCAACAAAATGATAAATTGTTTACACAAAAAGACGAATTTTCAACAAAATACATGAATTTCCTACCAATTAGTCAATTTTTCAATATATAAAGGATAAATTTTCAACAAAAAATGGAATAGTTAAATTTTCAGAAAAAAAACGAGGTAACTCTTACAAATAAAATGAATGTTGACCAAAGTAGTTCAACTTTCAATTAAGTAGTTGGATTTTTTACCAAAAAGACAAATTTTTAATTAAATAGTTTGCAAGCGAATTTTCAACAAGATACATGAATATTCTAGTAAATTGTTCAATATTTAAGCGAAAAAGAGGAAGTTTTACAACGCAGTTGAATTTTAAATTTGAATATTTGAATTTGTAAGAAAAATATTAATTTACAAACAAATACTTCAATTTTCAACTAAAATGATAAATCGTTAACAAAATATTTGTTTATAAAGTAGTTTAACTTTGAACCAAGAAGCTGAATTTTATCCAACCAAAAAATATATATTCTCAATGAAAAATGTAATAGTTGATATTTCAACCAAGATTTATTTAAACTTAAATTTAAAATAGTACAAATATACCTTAAATAAGAATGAAAAAAATGTCATCAAAATATTGACATTTTTAAACAAAGAAATAAAGTTTTGATTAAAATTATTAATCTTTAACAAAAAAAGTTGATTTTAAGCAAAGTAGTGCAACTTTCAACGAATTAGTTGCATTTTCAACCCGAAAGATGAATTTTTTATCTTGAAGATTAATTTTCTACCCAAAAATACGAATTTTCAACAAAAGACGTGAATTTTAAACCAAAGGATGAATTTTTAACTAAAAAGGCGAATCATAAATTAAAACAAAATAAATTTTTAACAACATTTTTCAAGATTCAACCAAGTAGTTGAATTTGCAATCAAAAAACGAATTTATACCCAAAAAGTTTAGTTTCCTACCAAAAAAGACAAATTTACAACAAAATACATGAATTTTCAGCTATAAAAGATGAATTCCTAACGAAATAATTAAATTTTCAACTAAATAGTATAATTTTAACCAGACGAAGTGAACTCCTTATCAAAATATAATCGTAGACTCTTTAAATAAACAGAATGAACTTTCAACCAAAAATGTTTGGATTTTCTATTTGCAAAAAAAGGTTTTAAAATTTGTTTAAAAGTCTTCATTCTACCGAAAATGATTGATAGGAAACTTTTAGCTCTTTTTTGGGTGAATAAGTTTTGTTTATGCATTTTTTTCATATCTTGTGTCGTTTTTCAAAAAATTAAATTTTTTTCCCCCCAATGTTATGTTTTACGATTAAAGCAAAAACTACGCGTTCTATCAGAAAATTATTAATAACAAATTTTTAGATCTTCTTTGAATGAGCAACTTTTGCTTATTCATTTTTGTTGTATTTTGTGTCGTTTTTCAAAAAATGTTTTTTTACAATGTTTAATGTTATTTCTTTTTTAATAAAACACAAACTATGCGTAGTATGAAAAATGATTAATAACAAATTTTTAGATATTTTTGGATGAACAATTATTTTTTATCCAAAAAATTGTCCGGAGCAATTTTTTCTATCTTTTTAAGTTGAGCAATTTTTCTTCTCAACATTTTTTTTCATATCTCGTATAGTTTTACTGAAAACTGGAACTTTTTATTAAAAAAAAATGATTTTCGATGGATCAAACCAGAACCGTTAGTCGAAAATGGATGGCTAACGACCTCGTCCTTTTCTCAGGCCTTGAAAAAATGTGCCAAAAGGCAATCCAATCGGATGATTCGTTCGAATGTTGTGTTCATAGAGTACAACGACAACGACGATAACGATGATAGCGACAACGACGGCAACGACGACGACAACGGGAGACAGACACCGAAGCAAAATCCATTTTTTCTCAGTCAGTGAGTCCGAAAACGTCGAGATTTGATGAAATCCGCAAAACTCAATTTTCACATAAAACCAATACCTTCTCATAGAGGTAAAAATGTAAAAAATAATTAAAAAGCAACTGAACTGTATTTTCTGTATTTCTTTGATCAATAAATTGATTTATAAGTTATATATAATTATTTATATGCATATATTATATATATTATATATAT
>CAKNWW010056304.1:0-12852 GCA_932074435.1 Andricus kollari
TTTTTTAACTCCATATTTCTAAAATCTAGCTTCCTTATGTGCATTGATTCTCGTAATTGTCTTTCCATAAGATCATTCGCTCCTCTAGCATTCTAAACACCCAGTCTCCATTCATAGCCTAAGATAATTATAATAATTAATACGTTGGTTCTTTAAATTAATTATGAAACTGTTTCGATTAAAAAATCTCATCATTTCACATTTCGTCGCAAAAAATAATTTTTTTAAACAATATAAAATTGTACAAAATTGAAAATTATTTAAATAGTTAATACGAATTTAGCGCCCGTCAATTAATGATGACGTAAAAAAAACGTTTTAAGAAAAGTTAATAAACTGGAATACCGTGAATTGGAGCTAAGCGGAGCATGTGATATTTGTTTCTTCTAGGTAAAAAATATAGAGGCTTGCAACTAATGATTGTAAACTTTTAATTGCAAAACTCAGAAGAAGCAGTATCGTGTGTTTAATGTAGAATTAAACATGCTTATGTCTTATGAGGGTTAAAATCATACATTTATTGCCGATTTGCATTCGATGTAGGGTTTCCAATAGAGAAGTATACTTCTTATTTAACATGATTGTACATTTTCTCATTTTATTTGCATATTTTCGAAAGTTACACTTTTCCCACAGAAATAAAATTACACCCTCTTTTTAACGTGCAATACAATGTATATTATCAATACTATTACTTAATTTTTAAATCGATAGAATATACAGGAAAATAAAAGTAGTGAACGAACAATTGTAGTAAATGTTGGAACAAAAATATGATTCTTTGAACTCTCAAATCGTAACTTCTGGAATAATTATTGCTGTTCGTTTTGATTTTATTTGGGTTATAAGTAAATAACGGCACAAAAATAAATTTTAGAGCATTGACTTTTGATCCAAACGATACACTCATAAGATTTGTGGCCACAGTTTCCAACTTTGGCAGTTTCCTGTTTCACAATAAGTGGACCACGACTGGCAAGTATGAATGTTGAAAAAAGTCTTAACTGTTGAGATATAGGGGAAGATGTCGCAGCAGAGCAAAATAAAGTAGCGTCTTCGAGGAAAAAATGTATGGCGAACCAGGGATTTACGTATATCGATACACAAGATGGTGTTAATCTGAACGTTGGAGGAGAATGTTCCTCACATAAATTACAGTCATGTCTCACTTCTTCAAATTGCTTTGGTTCGAGGGTTTGTCACCAGCTGCTGTCATTGAGAAATATTACTAAAAGAGCACTTTGTCACATGAAATTCTGGTTAAAAGCGACGCCAAAAACTAAGCCAAGTTTTGTAATCATCCTAGCTCATGAATTTCAGCTTTTCACGAAAAGGAGGACACAGTTTTATTTCTATTTACTTAGTTGAATTGTTGTACGATGGTCGAAAAGTTGATTAATGTGAGCACGCCGAAAGTTAAACAGCTGCTCAGGTCAAATGAAAAATCACGACAAGCGGCAATATGTTCAAGGAGCAGTCTTCGGACTGCCAACAAATGGGTGCGAAAATACAACAAGCCGAAAACCTGCCGACCCGTCCTAATGACGCAATTCGTTCTCTTTTATGAGGCGCGTGACGTAACAAAGGACCATCATTTATTCCTTGTATCCTAGATGGTAACGAATGTTAAAAAGTTCAACCTTTATATGTATATGAATAATTTTTCACCGAAGTTAGAAAGGAGGACATTAGAAAGGAAACTACGGTTTCCTTACAGAAAATATAATGAAACATAAACTTGAAAAAGTTATTACAAAAAGAAAGTAGAATATGATAAAACCCAAAACTTCAAAAGGGAGAACAGAACTTGTCATTTCAAATCATATTTCTGGCTGGAGTTACAAGGCATGTTATCTGAGCATCAAGGTGTAATAGCTAAAGCTCGAAGTTTTAAGTGGCTTGTCTCGACTTTCCAAGATAAAAGAGTCATCGAGTCCCTTCTACAGCGAAGCGTTGAGTTTTTCGAGAATCTTATTTGTAGAACCGAAGCGAATGTAAATTACTCCTTTCGCGCTTCTTGAAAAATCATGCGATTGCGTGACGAGTAAATATACGATTGCATTGTAAGTCCTTTGAGTAATAACGCCGAAGGGAAATTCGACTCACGTACTTCGAAATATGGGTGCCAATAATTTCTTGGAAAGTCTCAAAGATCTACAATTACTATTATGATTACATTTTATTACAATCATTGATTATATAATATATTTACTTGGAATAGTCGAGCATGGATTAGGGAACGTGAGTTCTTCAGAAATCCACTCGTTTATTGTAATTTAAATTCAAAAGTCAGTCGAATCTCTTTTTAATCGATTTCTTTGTCGACTTTCGAGCAGTTTAGATGCAGTCAAGATTCGATCTTACAACGGAGCGCACATGCACGCATGAATACCGAATCTTAAATCGGATTTAACCTTCGCGATCTGACTACGATATGCAACAAAATTGTATCCAATCAATTTTAAATTATACTGCAATATTTTTAGGACCTTTTTTGTTATTAAATATTACCTTCTTCCTGAAACCTGATCCACGAAATGTAACAACAGAAATATAACATGCCAAAAGGATATATGTCACAAATTTTCAAAAATTACATTATTGGCTCACAAAATTCCACTAAAAATCCTTAAACAAAAGATTTTTTTGAGCTTTGGACCCATGTGTGCATACACAGTTGCGACACGCGGAATAACTGTTGACAACTGTCAAGTTTTGGAGAGGTAAGTAAATCCTCACTTTTTAAAAATTAAAAATTGAAAATTTTTTGAATTGAAATTTGAAAAACTTAAAACTTAGAGCGAAAAAAACTTCCCCCTCCATTTTCTCGAAACCTTGTACTATTTTTAATTACACTGTTCTATTATCGATCAGAAATTATTATAGAAATGAAATCCTCACTTTTGTCTTAATTGAAAATAGGCTTTTTTATCCCTGTCCAAATTCGAAAAAATGTGCTCTTTATATGAACAAATCAATAAATTTCTCCCTAAATTTTCTCGGAACTTCATAAAATTTCCCAATAAAACTTTCCAGGACTCAGTTCAGCACTGATTTCTTTCGAAAGTACTTTCCCTTTTTTTAAATGTTAAAACATTCGATTTTTGATAAGTTTCTTTTTCTCTCCTGTAAAATTGTAAAAATCTAGTTTAGGCCCTTAGGGCATGCTACCTTGCAACTCTAGAAACTGCATAATAAAGAAGTAAAACTTTATGGACAGAAACTAAAACAGGAGTAAATTTGTCATCGCAAAAGGGGCTGAATCGGTGGGAAAAGCAAAGAAAAGAATCTGACACTTGTGACACGTCCACGGTTGCCATGGGATAAAATAACTGTCGGAAGAGGAAGAAAGTGTGAGCTAGTTCAGGGGGGTGCAAGGACGGGAAGTCGGTGTTAGCGTTCTCGTACCGTGCCAAGTGACGTACGACCCCGCGCGGCGTAACCAAGATATACGAGCACTTTTCCCGAAAAAGTGTTAAGGAATTATGCTTCGGAGAGTAAATGAGATGTGTCTGGGCTGGGACATAGATCACCCAGACACCATC
The DNA here is from genome assembly GCA_932074435.1 of Andricus kollari. Taxonomy (NCBI): domain Eukaryota; kingdom Metazoa; phylum Arthropoda; class Insecta; order Hymenoptera; family Cynipidae; genus Andricus; species Andricus kollari. The sequence goes on from CAKNWW010056304.1 coordinate 3,546, forward strand.
CATTCCCTTCACGACGCGCGGAAATAAATACGATCTTTTGCGGGTGCGAAGGAGACACGACCAAGAGAGGTGCTCCAGCAAACCTCGAGTAGGAAGAAGACGGCAAAATCGTCTCCTGGCGGCCCGCATCCCGCAGCACATCTTTCTATCCGACACCCGGGGGATCCACGAGGCCATTTCTCTGCCCTGTTATACGCTCCTATATACCTATCTCCGTACCTACCCTCAGTAGGTACCTACAGCCGGCAAATAAATTGATCCATTACTCAACCGAGCAGTCATCTTCCTTCCTTCCTTCCGCTCTACCCCCTCAACCTCATCCAACACGTTCCTACCCCGTCGACCTTTTCCGCGGCCGGGAATCCTGCCAGAGATTCGGAGGAAACCTCTTCGCACCCTCTTCGCGTTAAAATACATTTGTCGAGTCCCATAAATTCGCTCCTTCGCTCTTACGATCTTTCGCGAGAAATTATTTCACCGCTGTGGAAAATTATTTTAGCTTCTTCAGGTTTGCGACTTTTGATTTCTTAGGCAATTTAGTAAGTGACACTTTAGAAAAAACTGCATTGTGATTAAATATATCATAAGAAAACTGTTGAGAAAAACATACATTTTTGGGATTCATCAAGGAGCATATTTTTGTGTTATGAGAGAACTAAAATGTTGTTTCGGACTTGGTGAATGTTTCTGTCAAAATTGCAGATTACGTCAGCCTGAATCGCAAAAGCACGCAACGACACGGCAGACACGAAGAGAAGGATAAATGATGGAAGAAGCAGCGTTAACGAGCTGTCACCCGTCGTGAAACGAGGATTGCTGACAACACCGCAGATTCATCTTGTTGCGACGAGCAATTAATAAATGGCGGACTCGTCATTGCGCTCACATCGCGATTAAATCGAAACAGATCATCAATCTTCACATTATAAATACGATTCGCTGCTTTACGGGCACGCGGGATAAATGACTTCACATTACGTTCGTAATTTCATTTTGTATTTAAAATGATACTCCGCGCCGCTTCTGTGGCTCAAAGACAAATTGCACATTTGCATAATGCCGTTATTCATCATCATCGTGTACGATATCAATGTAATAAGTGCGTTTACTAAGATATGCATTTCGTGATACTTCAGAATATTCACAATCTCACCCAAAAAAAAACAACGATGCAAAAGTTTCGCCAAGTAAAATCTTGTCAGCACAATCAACACAGTTTTCGAAATCAAAGTTTGCCAATTAATTTTTAAAGACATCTTAATTTTTTAATTTTTTGAGTTTTATAAGATTGCAGAATTTTTGAGAATTTATTAAGAGGAAAAAAATAAAAACTTCGCGAGATTATCATTATTATTAAACGAAGAGAATATCTCGCCAATTTTTCATTTTCTCCTTTTAATATGTAAATTCTCAAAAATTCTGTAATTCTATAAATCTAAACTATGATGATTGTGGTGATAACTTTTTATTTGCTAGAATGTTTTGCAACGTAGATGTTTTGCTGAGGTTTTATTTCTCGTTTTACAAATAAAATACTCGTGTCAAAGTAATAAGAACATTTATACTCAATACAACATAATGCATATAATTAGTATTGATATAGTGAATTAAGTAATCAAAATTTCATAAAAATCCACACTGAAGCTTCGTGCAATCAACTTATCCTGAAATTTTTAGACGAATCGTTTCAATAATGTAGGCAACAGCTCGACCGAACTGCTGAAAATAATACATTTTTCATGTTTTCTTAATCTGCTGTATACAGTATATAAGAAATGAACAATGCTTATGCACAGAAATTATTTTACAGCGACTTTTTTTATTTATTCTGAAAGGTTTTCTGCAAATTGGTGAAGAATTGGATCAGATTTTTACGAAAATAGCTACAGAAAATATATCCTTTGTTTTTTTTTCTACTTGGCATTAAAAGTGAGATATTCCTAGAAATAATTCAGGAATTAAAATTTCCTTAGAATCAGCACTACACCTTTATCTATTCAAATTATCTTCAAATTTTTAAACGAATCAGTTGAAAATTGTAGTCTATAGGTCGACTAAACTGCTAATAAATCGAATTGCGGGCATAAAGAGTGAAATATCTTTATAAATAATCATGGAATCAAAAGTTGCTGCAAGATACCGCTGGAACTTCATCTAGTTCATTTATTCTTAAATTTTCAGACAAATCGGTTAAATATTATAGGCTATAGATCGACTGAACTACTAATAATAATACATTTTTCATGTTTTCTGAATCTGCTGGTTGCAGTTTTCTCCACATGCACCGCTTAGCTCCAATTTACAGTATCATAACGTAAAATTTTGCGAATGTACAGTTTTGAACCTTTATTTATTAAATTCACTTTTGTAACCTTAAAAAAAAAACAGAATTGGTTTTAAAGGATTTCAGTATAAAATCTTTCAAACTTTAAGGCTTTATTTGAGATAGTTTAAAAATAAAATTGAGAGAGTCTTTAAAACCATAGTCAAGTTTTGTTGAATTTCAAGTATTCAAAATGGAACAAATGTCTACAGACCAAAGTACAATAATAATTCCAAGTAACACCTTATACATTTTTATAACTACATAAATAGCATATGGTGTACCTAGGAGGTAAAAAGACGTTTGCCTCCTTAGTTGACATGATACTTTATATAATAATAATATGATTTACAAATTTATGTAAAGCAGGGATGATTTGCTCGTTTTATCAGCGTCCTTTTATTTCTAAAAGTAGCCGCTTACACATCAGTAGGAGCGACAGCAAATGTGCATATATGAACAGTACAATAAAGAGTCCATAATACTCCTAGGAGTATTATGGGCTCTTAATAGTACTCCGCACATGTGCATTGGCCGTCACCCGTGTGCGATTATGGCCGCGTTAACCTAATCTCAAATGTAATACGTGATAAACTTGTAAATCATACCTTTTTTACATAATATTATATTGCATTACAAGTGGTAGGCGATGGCCTTTTCGTGACAAGTGCAGTGTTTTTAGGACGAGTCAAGAAAAGGGCCTACCACGAGACATGCACGAAACTTTTTACAACAAGATCATGAAAATCGTGAAAAAAACGCTACCTGATCAAAGGTGTGGGGGGGGGGGGGGGTCCAGGGCGCCCCCCGGGGGGTGGTTTGGGGGGCGAAGCCCCCCGACTGGAAAAACCAAATCATAAGTTAAAATTATGATACGATTCGGCAAGTTCATACAATTTTTTTGATTTTGCATGCAGCAAATCTAATGTCGCCAGGTCTGCTGCTTTACGAAGTTCAGGAAGCGTGCACTGAAAGACTTCACTTCCGTCCGAATCTGACATTTTTTCAATTTTCGATAATATCACATTGATTTAAATATTGAAGAAAACAGAAAAAACGCGTGACAGCATTCAGAAATAAGGTTATAAAAGCCGGTAGCCTCTCTGCCGCTAGGTGCGCTATAGTTACTCAAGTCAAAGTTGCGGGAAAATTTAAATGGTATAAATGAAAAATTACTTTTTTAATACAAATTAGTAATAAAAGTTGATAGTTTACTCATCAAAAAATGTTATTAGTTTGAAAAGACAAAATTAAATATTTTAAGTACTGATTAGTTTTTATAGGGTATATATTTCTGCACGGTAAGTCGCGAGACGAGTGCGCTTTAGTTGTCGCTGAAAACATTGACCTATTTCCGTCTTTATCTAACTATCTTCCTTTCACTTATTGTGAAAATGTAGAATGCTGACGAAAAGAGGCCTTTTCGTAAGCATTCCTCATTTCTTACGTTCTTTATTCGCATCGTTTGAAATGCGCCACATTACACACAGATCATAAGTACGAAAATACGCCATTTTCATGATAGTGTTGTAAAAATTATCGTGTGCAACAAAGAGGCAAATGTTTTTTTATCCTAGGTACACAATATATTATTATCACGACTGGCACTTGAGGTTAGATTGACGCGGCCATAATCGCACACAGATGACAGCGAATTCGCATGCGCTAAATATGATTATGAGCCCATAATACTGTGCACATACGCATTCCCTGTCGCTCCTCCTGTTGTGTAAACAGTTACTTTCAGAACTAAAAGTGCGCCGATAAAACGCGTAAATAATGTCTGCTTCAGTGAAATATTTCTGCTAACTCGATCAAAATATCGAGCTTAAGTTATACTTTTATAATTTTGTGCTGACTGTCATGGTTTCGCCTAACATCTCGTTGTGTGTAATAGGTTTGATGGGTGTAGGTCCGTCATGTTATACGAGCGCGAGAGTTGATTTATTTAGCAATAAGTTCAATTGGGCTGCTGGCAAAGTAATCAGCCGTAACGGATTGCAATGTCGCCGCGAAGCAGGCAGCTGTCGTTAATGAATTTATAAAGTACCTCGCCGAATCGGGTCTTTACGACCATCTAATTCCACTTCACATTCAACAGAAGGTATCACACAAATCACTTCCATTTATAGGACATTCTCGTCCTTGTGATTCTAAAATTTAAAACCATGTCAAGGAAGCAGTAGAATTAAATCAATTCTTATCTCATGCAGTCATTTTTATTAACCAATTTTCGTTCGATTCATAAACAAGAAAATATTATCTGAGAACTTATGGAGCCAATTTAAAAAAAAAATCCGCTTTTCTAGTCACAAAAAAAGTCCCCTGTCTTTTCTTAGAAATTGTAAAAAAGTTTTCTATTTTTTCAACACCACCGTTATTTTTTGATTCAGATGGTTTTCAGTCGCGAATCAAGCATATTATTACATTAAGTTTTATATGCACTAACATTATCTGGGGGAGTTTTCGTCAAAGTAAAAAGCAGATTTTCTCACTGTTCACATGCAAATGCAGTAAACACATTTGCATTCACATATGTAGCTATTTCAACGATCAAGCAAGATAACGAAGCTAGTAATAATTTGCCATCGCGGTGAGGCGTCTCGAGGACATAATTGATACAATACCTACCCCATTAAAATAATCGTACATTGCGGTGGCGTAAGCACGAATACGCATACAAGACCCCCCGCTTCGTTCGAAGTATTGGCGTTAGATACGTAACTTGCACTTTTTTTACGTAAGTAGTCTAGGAAACGCAGTATTTATGCGTGTGTGACCGGCAAGTTATACCTCTTAGCAAGTAATATTGGTAGTAGTGATCTTAACTAACGCGTAATTGGACGTTATTTATTGTTATTTTAGTCATGGCCTTCTGGCTATTCGCTGTAATATCGCTGTAATAACTCTGAGTATATCACTGAAAGTCCAAAAAGGCGCATGTGCAGTATATCAAATGCAGTTATTAAGCTCCTCTGATGCAATATATATTTTTTTGCGTCCATTAATTTCCTTCAACATAAATAACTCGTAATTAGTCAACTATAGACATGATTATGGTCACGATAAATAAATTCTAGTAAGAATGTAAATTTTATACTCTATTTAGCAACATGATCCTGAACTGTTAAATTATTCTATTATAACTTTATTTGACTTCACGGAGAAAAATGTTTCGTTGGGATAAGAAAACTGCTTCATTGCTATAGAAGCAACATCAAAATATTTGTACTATCTCAACAATATTTTGATTACTTAAACAAAACTTTTGTTGATTCAACAAATGGTTGCATCAACTACAATTTGTTCAACTCACCCTTTCTTTTTAAATTACCAAAATACTTTGTTGCTTCAATAGCAATCGAATATTTGTTTGACCCAGCCAAAGGTTCTTCTTACTTTTGTCTTCAAACTCATGAATGTTTTTCTTATACATTTTAATCAATGGAGTTACAATTTCTTTAAAATTGTAACTTGCAAATTATTATTATAATATGTGAAAATTTTTTTATTTAAATCTTTAAAATTTAAAAACAAAAGTTGTACTTTATTATGGTTCTTAAGATCGAAACATTAGGAAATTAGCAATTAAATGGATTTTCAAAAGAATTATCAAGGATCTTTTGTTTAATTTTCGATACCAAAATAATAAAGAATTTGAAGTTGTTAAAGCCGTAAAGTTTTTTGAGCTATTTTATATTTCAAGCATACGTCTTAAAATAAAATACGCAGAAAATTAATCTAGTTCAGGTAGAAAATATTTCACAATTTAAAACTGTTAGGTGTCAAAAGGTGTAAGACTTACAAATAGAAGTTTTACAAATGAAAATAAATATTTGGAAATCAGGTAAGAAATCAGTGCCTTTAACTGTCAAGCTTCAACAAAATAATCGATCTGGAAGCGCTGAAAGTTAAAAAATGTTCATTTGAATTTGCTTAATTTTATTCATAGAAAATGAAGCTTTCGTTCTATTTTTCTTGTAACTGAAACACAAAGTACATAATTTTCTAATTTCTGGAGTGGAAAAAAGTCATAAGAATATCGAGTTGTATAATTTCAAACAAAAAAGAAAAAAAAAGATTGTAATGATCGTATCTATACATTGTTGGTAAAATATTCTGGCTGCTCGTTTATAAAAATTGACTACAGAAGTGATATTTTCATACCAGGCGCATCGAAAGTTCTACCGTCGTTGCCTCATGAGAGGGGCGAAAGTCGTGTTTTCAACCCTAGACTAGAAAGTTGAAACAGGCGACTGCGAATCACTCAAGAGGCAACGAAGGTCGAACTTTCGAGGCATTTGTCTTAAAAAATATCGTACATAGCTCGTGGCGAATAGCGGCAATTTTTCCCCTAGCTATGTAATATACTATTGAATCTTCACCTCAGTTGAAAAGCAGAAAAAATGATAATTCTCGTACATTTAATATCCATCTAATACTCTAATATTTCAGTTCTCTCCTCTTAATTTTCTAATTAATCAGTACTAATATCTATAATATTAATCTTTAATATGACTTATAAAATAAGGTAAGAGAACCTAATAAATACGACATCTTCCAGACTTATATCATTCTGGAAGATGGCCTATTTATTAGGTTATCTTACCTAAATTTATAAACTATTCAATTTTGCCAGACGTAAAAACAAGAACATTTTATTCTTCTAATAAATTCAATATGACGGTTATTAACATTATGTTCAATGAAATATTTATTAAGTTGTAACTACCATGCTTTAATGCTCAACACCCATTTTTATCTGAGCAGAAAGCCACCCTTTAGTATGTATCTTATATTATAAATTTGCACATTAATTAAATTAACCTGAGGCACTTGATTCAATAAAAGAGGACGATAAAATCCAATAAAATAAAATTAAAATCGTTCACAACTCGCGAAAAAATGTTCAAGCGTGGGATTCGTGGATCCCATGTTGAACGCGATCCTCAGTAAATTACAGGGGGTTCAGAAGGTTTGTAATTACGCCACTGACTTGTGCATCCTATATACTATGTGCATGAGACAATAATAAGTTGTAATACTGGACATTATTCGAGCAATTTACATGCGGTATCTTGATAGGCCTGCAGTACTTCGTTCGTGTATAAATGATGCAAAGGTGAAAGCCCCCCATCGAGAATGACGGCCATACACAATTAATGGCACCAATCGAAGTGCATTAAGAAACCCACACTATAGTTTCACGTATTGAGTATGCAGTCTGAAGTTCTTCCAGCAAGGAAATACAGTTCTAACATGTACAAGTCATTGTGGTTACCGTTAACCCTTCCGAAAAAGGTCAACGCATTTATGACCCCATGAAACTTAAGTTGGTATTCCTACGATAGTACATTCGCAAAACCTATAAATATTCCTAACAGGTTCAGTAATGACGACGATAACACCTACAGCAGAGGAGGTGAATGTGGGATATAAGAAAATTAGTATTGAGTAAAGTTATAAATAAAAATACTACTTTCCCATGGAAAATTTTATATTTTTCCTGGAAGAGATGAAGAAAAGTTAAAGAGCGGTAAGTTTAAAAGGACAGGTAGGATCAATATTTAGGAAAGGTAACCTGGAGTGTAGAGCGTCAAACATAATAGAGGGGGGGGGGGGGGTGTTTAGAAATCCTGAAAAATATATTACGTATTTTGAGAATGACCCCATATATAATACGAGAGCTTGACAATACCAATACATAATGAAGTAGAAGTAGAGATAGAGAAAATTACAGACGAATAATTTGAATTATCATTGTATAAAGGGTACTTTCTTAAAATGAACCAGTAAAATTGCACTGATTTGCAGTGAAATCTCACTGGTCCAAACGGCCAGAAGTTTGTCGCTGATAATCAGTGAGATTTCACTGGTTCACTCAGTGAAATTCCGTCACTGGTTTAATCAGCGAGGTTCACTCCTTACACGGTACCAGTAGTCATCTGTTCGTACGCGGTGTCGTCCGTTAGCTCGGCTAGGATGAAATTGGTAACCTTTGCGTCAACGTGTTGCGTCGCTTACAATCAAACTCAAGTTGCCAAGGGCCTCCCCATTTTGAAGCGTAAGATATTATATACCCTGCTTCTTGCAGACAGGTCCCAAATATTTCTAATACAAACACTAGTACACAATAAAGTTCGTTTTCACTCGAGAAATGCGAAGACCCGTGCAACGACATGCGCGTACCAGACGACTGAAGGACCATTTCATGGTTGCGTGGAGCGCTATATTACTGGTGGAATCTATCATTTGGCGTCACTAGTATATTCAGTAACGCAGTTGTAATTTAGTCACTTACTGGTTCAACCAGTAAAAATCGGAAAATCACTGTTTCACCAGTGACAACTCAAAATACTGATTCAACCAATGACAATTTCACTGGTTTTGTCTACGAGAGTATAGATGCTATGGTTTCAATAGAGGGAATGAACAAGGTAGCCAAAGAAGATGTAAGTAAGATCTCAGACGCTGAAGAATATGGGTTGCAAGGACATGAGTTCTTTATGAACTCGAAAGCTGTATTTGCAATTGTTTATAGGACAAAAAATATGAAAAGTAATGTAGGAAACGGAGTTGCAAATGGATTAGTAGAACTATAGTTGCTATGGATATCTAAAATTGGAAGCAGATACAGGTGGCAATAGCAGGACGTACAAAGAATACATTATATATTTATATATTAGATGGGCATTAAGTTAGGGCTATTTGGAAAAGAAGAAAAATGGAAACCAGAAAGGTGAAGCAATAAAGGAAAAGGAAATATATCTGCATATTTAGTTATGAGTGATCAAAGGAAGTATACAGAGATAACATAAGAGGAAAATGAATTTTTAATCATTATTAGCTAAATGATATATAACAGTAGGTTTCCAGCGACATAAAATAAAATTAGTCAAGAAAAAAATAACGAGAACACAGTAAAAGCTGAATAATTATTTAGAATCAATTTTCCAGTTTGTGGAAGATCCGAAAAAAGCCCTT
>CAKNWW010056326.1:0-13402 GCA_932074435.1 Andricus kollari
TTCGGACCACCTCACCCCCTAAAAAGCCTTACGTAATTAATTAATTAATTAAACTGTAAAATCTATTTTTAAAAAAAGCTAGTTTAAATCATACCGCGAATAGATGTGCAAGTTAACCGAGAAACAGTTTGCGGAAGTACGTGATAATTCATCGGTGAATGGTGGAAAATTGTAAGCACGTTTTCGAGATAGTTGAATTATCCATGATGAGCAAACATCAAGAAACAAAATTTTAGCACGAATGTCCTTAATGCCGTTATTTCCGTATTTTCACAAAATTTCGACTATTCAACCATTATTAATCTTAATAAGTTTGATTTATTCTGAAAAAACGATTAATTTCAATATAAAAAATTGCTTAAAACTAAAAAAGACTTTCCAACTTACAGTTTTTGAAGCTTTCGTAACGGTTGAAAAATATTTGGGTGTATAGTTACAATATCGTTATAAGCCAAATTGCTAGAAAAAATGAATCAGAATTATTTCTAAAAGAAACTGCTCTATTTATGTTTTATAACTTTCAAATTTACTTACAGTTCTGTGAGTGACTTTAAATTCTGAAAAGCATTCTCAGCAATAGTTTGTATATGATTTCCTTCTAGACTTCTGAAAACAGAAAATATTTTTTATAACAAAAAAATAATTTTTTTAGACTATTAAGCTGATTGAAAACTAAAAGTAAACTCACAGCGTATTCAGGTTAGGTAATCCAGAAAATAAGTTTTCTGTTATGCACCCCAAACGATTATCATCCAAAAATCTGAAAAACCGAAACTTTTCATTTTTTTAAATAAAAAATCAGTAATTCTAAATTAGTTATTAGACATTTTTGATACTTGCAACTCTTCTAATGCTGGTAATAATGGAAGAGTTAAATTTTCATACGTCAGAAAATTCTTATTCAAGTTTCTGAAAATATTGATAAATTATAAATTTCCTACGACCTATGTTTATTTTTCTAAAAAATAGTTTACAAACTTATTTTAAAATTTTAATTTAAAAAATGCGAGTGGACTCGACATCGGACTTTAGTAATCACTTCACTTGTACTGATTACATTAAGATTCCAAGTAGTTCTCTCTCGGTCGGACCGTTTTAGAATTAATTCACTTTCGTTTTTTGTCCCTCATGATTTACCTTGGGATTCATATTCAAGGAAATTGTTTATTTTAAATAAAAATATTCCTAATTTGATTAAAGAAATAATACTTATATTGGTAAATTATAATAAATATTGAAAGTTGATTTTGCTCTTAAAAAGTGTATTTTAATCAAACTGACTCAGTAATATTTTTATTTACTTTTACTTACATCCATTCGAGTGAAGTGCTGTTTTCAAAATCTGACAAATCAGAAACCCAGATTTTATTTTCATCGATAATTAATCTTGTTAGTGACTTCAAACCAATAAAGTGTCCCTCTCGAATTTCTTGTATGTAATTTTTGGACAAAATTCTGCAATAACATATTTCAAATGCAAATCGAGAGGTAGAACAAAAAAGTTTAATCAAAGAGGTTTTAAAAAAGAGCATTAGAACTTACAGATCTCCTAATTCAGTTTGGAATGTAAAAGCACCCTTTTCCAATTTTCCAATTGAATTATTCTTGAGATATCTGAAATAACAAAAATATACTTTTATTTAGCACAATATTCATGAAACATAAATATGATAATTATCTTAAAATAATCAACTTACAATAATCGCAATTGAGAATATTTTGAAAGGACATTTGCAGGCAATTTTGTCAGAAAATTGTTAGTCATGGTTCTGAAAAAAGTGTAAATATTTTGTCAATTTGTGTTATATACTAAACATTTTGGACCTTTATGAACAAGTGCTATTAATTAAAAAGAGAAGACCTACATCTTGGTAACGTTGACACTGAACATTTGAGGTATTTCTCTGTACTCAGTACACGTTACGTGACATTCCACGTACACGCATCGTGGAAGAAATTCCAAAGATTCTGCAAAAAAGTTAAAGTATGCATTTCAATCCGAGGATAATAAATTTTCAGTTTCAAGATAATGGACCTAAATAAGTAGAGAGTATTTTCAAAAGTATTACCACTGCTACAAGTAGGTAGAGGCTTTTGTGGTTTCTGAGGTTTCAAGAAATAGTCCCAATTTCCATGTGAATCGACTACACAAAGAGAAAAAATTTGTATACCATTAAAAAAGTATGGTTAAAAAAATACAATTTTAAAAGTTGTGGAAAGCAATTCAAATCTTTAAATTAGCAAAAATATATTTGATGTATGGGTCATTATGAAATTAAACAATTTTCATTTTGGGGCACCCCTCATTTTTGGAATTCAAAATCACATTCTTCATCAATTCTTGTGTGTATATATATATTTTTTTTCAGAGTCCCGCGTGCCAAAAACATTCCGAGGCACTTGCGAGATGGATGCAGAAGACTGTCATCCTTGGGTCGCTCCGTGTCCTCAAGACATACAAGGGTTTCGCCGGCCTGTCGTTGGGATTTCGTTGTGTCCTGTGACCACCCATCTCACGGTCGTGAAACGTGGCCATAGGTGTTATTTACCGCGGTTCTACTGGGAGTCAGTGTCAGTTTCATAGATGACAGCTGCTCCCAGTGGAACCCTGCCGTGGTTACTTAACCTGTTATATATATTAGGGAGATTCAAATTTTGTTGTTGAATTTTCATACATATTGCTCCCAAATTTAAAAAATAATTGCGTTGAAAAAAAATGATATTTAGAGGTTCCACAATCTCCATGAAGTTCAACACGTATTTCCCATAAAAAATACGCTTTTGTAAATTTCATTCCGAATTTCCAATACTAGAATACAAATAAATAATTACTGTTTAAATATCAACCCCATATGTAAGCCTTAATAGGAACGTAAGTTCTATTATTTCGGTCTTACGATCAAATTGAATAAAAAGTAGTAGGATTATTCCGAGTCAACACTTTAATTATAAATAAGTTACAATATTGCAACGGTTCAACCTCAATCTATCGGTCATCCTCAGGCAATTTTTACCTGATAAAAATGTTATAAAATTCTTTTAGCTAATTAAAAACAAAATTACAATGAAATTTTTATTAGGTATAATTTGCCTGAGGATGGCCGACAGATTGAGGTCGAAACGTTGCAAAATTGTAACTTTTTTATAATTAAAGTGTTGACTCGGAATAATCCTAGTCTTTTTTATTCAATTTTGTCGGAAGGCCGAAATAATAGAACTTACGTTCCTATTAAGGTAACAGTTGAATCGATCAAATCAAGATTTCCACTTCTTAAAAATTGTTTGAGAAGTTTGTTGTTTTTATCAAAAATTGGGCTATAACGTTCTGGGATAATGGGATACTTGGATTTCATACGTATAAGATACGGTCCAACTACACGTCGTGACATCGGATATTGGATCAACACTCAACGGAGTTAGTCCACCTGAGAGAACAACGCACCTTTCTCATTAGATGTAAAAGAGAATCTCTAATTCCAGCTCATATACAGAATAGTATTAACAAATTTAATTTAACTGAAGTTCATTATAAAATTTACACCAAACTTCAAAAAGTGAAATTAACATATCAGAAAAAACCTTTATATCATTCAGAAACTAGGTCATTTTTCTAATTATTTAAAATCTTTTAAGATTTAAACATGTAACTTTTGATTATTGGGAGCCTCTTTTGTTTTGTTAAGGTTGTCCCAATTAAAAGTGGGTAATCGTTTTCAATTTTTCCATCGAACCACAATTTTGAATCCAAAATGGTTTTTTTTTGTAGGTTAATTGATTTTATTATTTCTAATTTTGGTTCTATGACATTGTAATTTTGTTTTTAAATAGCTAAAAGAATTTTATATCATTTTTATTAGTTATAATTTTCCTCAAGATTACCGAGAGATTCAGGTCGAAACGTTGCAAGATTGTAACTTTTTTATAATTAAAGTGTTGACTCGGAATAATCCTGTTAAGGTAACAATTGAATCGATCAAAGAATTTTTATTTTAGAATAGAGTTAGAAAGTCACGATTTTTCCGAATTTTGCAACTTATTTTAAAGTTTTCAGTTAGAGCGAGGCAATATTGAATTAAATTTAAAAGAAATAATTGTTCAAAGCATTTATGATTATTCATAAGAATATTCTCTTTGAATAATGCTAGAAAGTTGCGGTTTTTTCTTAAATATTCAACTTTTTGTCCACTTTGCACTTAGAGTGGGGTGATAATTAATGAAATTTAATAAAGATACTTATTGAAACAAATTATTATTCTTTATAACTTTCTTCCCCTATATCTCAATAACTTGTTCAAGAAAAATTAAGGTTTAATATGATCCATATAGAAAATTTGAAGAATATTTCTAATATCTCTCTTATTTCAGGAAAATATATACACAAAAAGAAAAGAGATTGTTTAACAAATGATTCTCTCTAATTTTTATTTTTTTTATTCATAACTGAAAACCGAAAAAAAAGAAAAAATTTCAGAAAAAACTTCAAGTTTCTAGCAATTATTTAAGAGAAGAAAGTTATGAACAATAATAAATTGTTTAAACAATTATGTTTTGTTAACTTGCATTAATTATTACTTCACTAAGTTAAAAGTGGACACAAAGTAAAAAATGTCAGAAAAAGCCGCAACTATCTAGCATGAATATAGGAGAAGATAATTATAAACAATAATGATTTGTTCAAACAATGATTTTTTAAATTAAATGTTTATAGTCATATCAACTGCCAGGGTCATTAGCGAAGCTTTCTGAAAACACTCCACACCTCACTTCCTGCTTTGGAAATCGAACCCGCGCCAGCGTGGCTACCAAGACTGCAAGTCTTAACACATAAGGCAATCACGATACCATCTAAGCCACGATGACTCCCTTTAAATAATTATGTTTGCTAAATTGCATTAATTATTATCTCGTTCGAAGTGAAAAGTGGACAAAAAGTGGAAAACTTTGTGAAAAAGCTCAACTCTCTAACAATTTTTCAAAGAGTCGATTATTGAGAATAATAAAAAATGTTTAACCATTATTTTTGTTAACTTGAATTAATTATTACCTCACTCTAATTGAAAACGGGACAAAAAGTTCAAAAAAAACCGCAACTTTCTAACATTATTCTAAGAGAATATTATTATAAATAATAATTAATAGTTTCAACAGTTAATTATGTTATATTTAATTGCTTATTGACTCGCTCTAACTGAAAAGTTGAAAATAACTGGAAAAATTCGAAAAAAACCGCGACTTTCTAACTCTATTATAAGAGAAGATTGCTAAAAACAATAATAAATTGTTGAAACAATTTACATAAACATCTAATTATAAGTAGAAAGTATTATTTTATGTATTATAAACAATCTGCATTTAAAAAACGGCAAAAAATTGTAATTAGTTCCATATAAACTCGCAAAACCCACTTATGGGGTTTTTTGGGACCTTATAAAACAGACTTATGGGAGTGATATTTAAAAAGTAATTATTCATTTGTATTCTATAGATATTTGCGAAGTGAAATGTTGAGTTTCAACTCGATTTACCTCATATTGACGATTCAGAGTAAAATGCACAAAAATTTCTTTTTTCCATATGAGAAATACGTGTTTTACTTGTGGAACCTCTGAATATCATTTTTTTAACGCATTTATTTCTGTCTGTAAATCATATAAACTTTAATATTTATTTAAACATTTTATGCCGTTTAAAAATGTGTACGTTCCAAGTTGTCAATACCTGAAAAAAATACTGATTTTTCTTCCTCATAGAGGGAGGTTTGTAATTACCTAAATTTTCAAATATAATTTTTTTAAATATTTCGATATAATTCGACCACAGAAGTTCGAAAATACAATTTTTTTAAATATCCGTCCGTGTGTAATTTTTTTCGGTTTACCATATCTGGATAAGTAAAAGAGCTATGCTCATAATATTTGAATGAATTGTAGCTCGGACTGATAACCAGGTCTGATAAGATTTTAAGATAGTTCGGCCATATAGAAGTAGTTTTATTTTGCGTTTAGAGATTAAAAACAAAAAATTTATCTTGTTTAAATAAGAAAAACTTGGTTTATATTCAAAATACAAGAATACGATAGCTAGTGTATTTGTTCGCGTCTTTGAGACGAATCGATCTACCTATTGTTTAAACTTTTATGACCCATCAGTACCGATTATGAAGTTTTAAAAAAATGGTTCATTTTGTTTATATGACAAAAAAAAATTTGAAATTCAAAATACAACAATACGATATCTAATGCATTTTTTCTTGTTTTTGAGACGCATCGATGAACCTATTATTGAACCTTTTATGACTCATCAGTACCGAATTACGAAGTTTCAAAAAAATTGGTGTATTCTGTTTATATGAGAAAAATTTTATCTCATATTAGGAATATACTACAGTACTGTAATGCATATGTTTCTTCGCGTCTTCGAGACACGTCGAATAATCTATTGACGTACCCTCCATGACCTGTTATGATCTAGAAATACCGATTTATAAATTTAAAAAATATATTTTTTATCTTGTTAATGTGAGGAAAACTTTTTTTGTATTGGGAATACAACAGCAATGTATATGATATACTTGTTAGCGTCTTCGGGATGCATCGATTGCTTTCATGACCTACCTCCTACCATAATCTACCAATATCGTTTCTAAATTTGTTTACAAAATTATTTTCCTTGTTTATAAGAGGATTTTTTTGATATTGGGAATATGAATAACAGTACTGCATTAAAGGTAATTGTTCGCGTCTTCGAGACGCGTGGATTAATCTATTGACAATGACCATTATTAATTAATCAATAGCTACTTGATAGTTAAAAAAAAAAATTACACAAAACACAGCGATCGACATTTTGGTGGACTCTCCGATTTTCGGTATGACAGAAACATAAGGTTGAAAATATTAGAAGTATGCATTTTTTTTGTTAGGCAAAAAGCTTCCTCCATGAGGAAGCAAATTCATTTGATACCTATATGAGGAAGCAAAATGCTCATAAAATGAACATAAATACACCCATGGAGAATACTTCTATAGTACTTCGCAGCGGTATCTTCATGTGATTTCAATAAAATGTCGTCGGAAGACTTTTTAAAAGAGATTTTTAAAAGTACCAAAATTGTTAATATTTTATGCCTTGGAAAGGCCTACTTACAGCATTCTGTTTCTAATTCGTCGTCACCCTCGGGACAATCTAGATGATTATTACACCAACTTCGTTGAGGAATGCACTTGGTGCTATTTCGACAGAGAAATGTTCCCACTGAACACTCATCTGCGCAAATTGATAAAAAAAATTATTTTCAAGAATCGCGATGTTCTTTCAATGGTATTGGGGAACATCCATTAATTACGTGAGGGTGATTTTTCATCGTAAACGAGGTTTCAAGGGATTTCAAAAGATTTGAAAGACAATTTTTTGCGGAATTTAACGAGATTTCCAAAACTTTTTAGGGATTTTATGATATCTCAAAGATTTCAAAAGATTTCAAGGGATTACAAAAGTTTGAGGGTATTTCAAACGATTCCAGAGGATTACGAGAGGTTCTAAAGATTTCAAATTATTTTAAAAGATTTCAAGGGTTTGAAGAAATTAACTAGCAGATTTCAGGGGATTTTAGGAGATTTCGAATTATTTCAAAATAAGTCACGGGATTTCAAAGAATTTTGAAGGGTTTAATGTGATACCCAAATATTTTATACGAATTTTGAAAGGAATTAAAGAGATTTTAAAGGATTTTAACGAATATTAAGAGATATAAAGGGGTTACGATAATTTCACGGGATTTCAAAGGATTTTAAGAGATTCCAAATGATTTCAAAGTGTATCCACAATCACATTCAAAGTAAATATACCAAATCCCTTTTAAATTAATTGAAATCTCTTAAATCCACGGAAATCTTTCCGAATATCTTGAAAACGTTTATAATATATGAAAATCCATTAAAATTCCTCGAAATCCTTTAAAATCCTTTATATAGCATTCGAAATATTTCTCTCTCAATTTGAATCACTTACAATTTTTATTTTTTTAAATCAGTGACGGTATTCTAGCTATGAATCAGTTACTCTTTACTGATGAATAAGTAAAACTGACTTACTCATCAGTGAAAATAACTGACCCATTGCTAGGAAAGATTCCACGGATTTAAAAGATATCAATGAATTTTAAAGGTACTTCTAAGATTTCGAAATATTTCACGGATTTTCAGTGATTTTAACAGCTTTTTTTAGATATTTTAAGTGATTTCTAAGGATTTTTATAGGATTATAGGCGATTTTAAAATTATAAAAATAAGTCACAGGATTTCAAAGAATTTTAAAGGATTTCACGTGATACCGAAGTATTTTCACGAATTTTGAAGGAATATCAGGGGATTTTAATGGTATTTCGAAGATTTGAAGGAATTTAAAAGGATTTCATAAGATTTCAACTGATTTTATAAAATTTCAAAAGGTTTCAAATTTTAAGGAATTTTAGCGGATTTTAAGAGATGTACAGAGGTTTTGACGATTTCGCAAGATTTCAAAGGATTGAAAGAGATTCCAAAAGCATCTAAAGATTTTTCACGGATTTTAGAAGATTTCGAAAGTTTTAACGGAATTTCAACGGATTTCGGAATATTATAAAGGATTTTAAGTGATTTCGTGTAATTTTAATGGCTTTTAAACAATTTTAATGGATTTTAATATAATGTGATTTCGCAGAATTAAAAAATTTGAAGAGATTTATCAATTTTTCTAAAGAATTCACGGGATTTTAAAACATTTCGTGTGATACTCAAGTATTTTGACGAATTTTAAGAAATATAAAGGGCTTTTGATGATTTCACGGAATTTCAAAGGATTTCATGAGCTTTCAAAAGATTCCAAAGTATACCCACAATCAAATTCAAGGTAATTATACTAAATCCCTTTCAAATTAATTGAAATCTTTCAAATCCGTGGGAATCTTTCCGAATATCTTGAAATGCCTTAAAATATATTATAAACCAGTAAAATTCCTCGAAGTCCCTTAAAATCCTTTATATCATATTTGGAAATGGTTCTCCCTAAATTGAAATCAGTTACAATTTTCATTATTTTCAATCAGCGTCGGTATTCTAGCTATTAATCAGTTACTTTTCGTTGATGAATCAGTAAAACTTAAAGGATCTAAGGAGATTTCAAAAGATTCCCAAGGGTTTTCACGGATTTTAGAATATTTAGTAAGATTTCAAATAATTTAACGAAATTTCAAAGGATTTTAAGAGATTAAAGGAATTTTGATGGCTTTCTAAGTTTTCAAATGAATTTTAATATACAGTAGAAGTCCGATCAGTTTCTCATTTCGGTGCTTTAGGGGCGGAAAATTCCAGGAATTGCGGACTTATCGGATGCCCCCTCTAGTAGCACGATATTAGGTGCGCGCATGCGTAAGAATGATGCGCAAATCATAAGCAAAATAGCACACGTAATGGTAGAACCCCAATCAGTGTGTGTGCTGTGCGTGCGATGGCGTTTTAAGGGGTGTGTACACTTATCGGACGGCAACTTATCGGACTTGTACTGCATGGTAAGGGATTTCTAGAGATTCGGAAAGATTCCTGAAAGATTTGATTGAATTTTAAAAGAATTTCAAAGATTTCAAGGGATCTTGTATGATTTCGAAAAATTTCACGAAATTTCAAGAATTTTTACCGATTCTGAGAGATCTGTATGGGATTTTAAATATTTCAAGCGATTTCAGAGATTATGTACGATATCCATGGAATTTAGGGGAATTCAAAGAATTTTCACATAAATCGAAAAATTTTAAGGGATTTATAAAATGTTTAGAAGAGTTCACGCGCTTTCAAAGGATTGCAAAGATTTCCAGGGATCTCACGAGATTTCTTTGAAGGTCTAAAAAAATATTACATAATAAAAAAAGAATTTAAACAAATAATGATATGTGCATAATTGTATAAAAAGTAATTTTAACATAAAAAAATTTTAATTAGCATATTTTCAAAAACTAATTAGAAAGAATAAACTTACGTAAGAAATTCTTTGAATTGCGATTCATCGCAGCATAAAGTGTTTTACAACACTTGATAAATAAACATATTTGTAAAGAAAGTTATTTTTTCTGCCTTTTCATGAATAGATTATGAAATCTCTATTTAGATATTGGAATGTTTAATAAAAAAAGGAATTCGACAATTAAATTCTTGTTCCAAATATTATTATATAACTTATAGAAAACTATCAGCAACTATCTTAAATAATAATAATGAAGGTAAAATAAGTTAAATGAGAAATCTTCCCTTTGAGGAAACATGTTAGCTCGTCTTCATAATTTATATCAAAGATAATTACTACGTTTTCAGGCGTACACAACGCATTTATAATGTAGCTGTTGTTAAATATTTATCATTATTTTATATACTCAAAGTTATTTTAAGATATTTTATATATTGTGTGGAAAATGTAAAGAAAATTAATTTTTATTTTATTCCCTAATGGAAAAAATGTTTACAAGAAAGCACAACATTTCTATAACTGTAATTTTTCCTTAAAACATGTACTTTTTTGTAAAAAAATGTACAAAATTTAAAAAAAAATACAATGAAATACTAACAGCTCATTTTTTATTGTATTTTCTTGTTGAAAAGTAACAAAATTAACAATAAAGTATAAGTTTCTACAATTGAAAAATTTGTATAACTTTTTATTAACATTTTTTTTTACATGTTTGTGAAAATCTACAAAATATTACAGAAAGCTGCAGGATTTTACTTTTTTTAATTTGTGTGTTTGATGTCCTAAAACCACTTTTAACTTTACGTAAATTATTGTAGAAAATTACAAATCTTCATAAAAAACACAAGATTTCACAAAGTTGAAATATTGGAAAACTGTGCTTGCAATTATGTTGTAAATACTGGTAGTTTATTGTAGAAATGTACAAATTTAAAAAAAATTATGGACATTTTTACAAGCAATACTTTTAGAATCCGTATCAATGTTTCGACTTGTACTTTACTGTCAATTTTTGTAGTATACAATATAAGTTTATACAAGAAATTTCAATTTTGAAAAAATATTATACTTTCACCAAGAACTTTTCCTCTTATAATAAATCACAGATCAAGCAGCATTTTCAGTTATGCAATATTTTTTTCACGTTAAGGTATTACGTAGATATTCCCATATGTCAAACATAATTTTAAATCAGAGATGTTCTTTGTTTTTAAAAATAATTTTATGTTATTTAATTCAGAAAGGAAAATTAATGTTAATTTTAAAAAAACATTATTTAAAAATGTGTATAAGTTTATTTTGCAAAATATTAACATTCAGTGACACAGTCATCACTGTTGTTAAGGTACATTTAGAAGTTTTGAAACTTATGAGGCATTTTCAAAGGCTTCAAAAAAATAAAAATAAATTTTTAAAATTCCTATAAAAACTAAAAATGAGTTTTTGTTCAAAAAATTAAATTTAAAAAAAGATTTAAAAAGATTTTCAACATTTTCAAAAAAGAACCAGCAAGATTTACAGGAAATTTGTTTCATTTTGCAGGATTTTCAAAAAGTTGTAGGAACAATTCGAGTTCCAAGATAAAAAAATTTTATTCGATTCCTGAAAAATTTTTGAATGATTTTTTAAACAAATTTTTAAGATAATATTTTAAAATATTTCAAAACAATTTTTGACCTATTAATTATTATTTCTAGCTTAAAGTTGCTTATAATTATGTAATTTTGAAAATTTATACAGTTTTTAATTCATTCTTCAATTTAAAGCATTGAAAATGATAGCGTGGACTTCTATTTTTTCAAAGCTTCGATCAAAGATTCAAGAGTTGAATTCAAGAGTTTGAATCTTTTAATTTCAATAACTGTGATTAATTCTTTCTCAATTGTTCAATTTTTATTTGGAGTCAAAAAGTTGTTCTTTTTCGACCAAGGATGAAAAATATTGAGAATATTTCAAAGACATCATTTTAAATGACACGTGTGGTGTCCAATCGATTGCTTTATATTTGAGAGAAAACTTCCAATGTGAGATTTTTTGTTGTATAATAACGATTATTTATTATTGTTTATTAATATTCTACCATTCCTTTAAAGTTTAAACATATCTAGAAGCTTTTTTTTTGTAATAGCGATCATGTACACATCTTAATTTAAAATGATCTCATTGCAATATTCTAAATGTTTGTTATCTTAGGTCGAAAAAGAACAACTTTTTGGCTGCGAAACCTGTAAATATCTGTAGATGCTTGTAGTTGTAAATTCTTATGGTTATACTTTTTTCTACGTTCTTTTAGGAAATTAAAACTGCAATAAAATACAACAATATACAAAAAAAGTACAGAGTTCGTCCCAGTAATAGAAAAAAGTTGTACTTTCCTGTAATTTTTGTTGTAATTTATTGTACTTACATGTAGATTCCTGTAAAAATGGTTTTATTTCCTTGTACTATTTTGTAAAAATTTTTCCACTAGAGTTGGTCAATGATTTTTTTAAATTTATTATTTATTTTTATTTATAAAGTACAATACCATCGGAAATTATCAGTGCGACTAATGCAAACAATTTCCAAGCGTATCAACGTTAGTCAGTGTCAGTCAGCGTGTCAGCGTCAGTCAGAAACTCGACGCATGAACTCAAAATTTTAAGTGTTCTAATGAATAAATTAATTAAGTCTATTACATTGAAAAAAAACGTTTTTATTAGCACCTTTGGGAGATGTTTTGGAATCAAAAAATACGTATGGAAAACTGGACAACTTTCTGAAGTAGGGAATATGTGTCATAATTTAATTAAATAGTTTAAAACAGTTAGTTTTATATTGGTAACAGAAAATTAATTTTTAATACATAATTTGACCATTTATCTTGAAAAAAAACAAGGTTTTTATCCACTTATCAAAAAATTAGAAGAAATACAAATTCTTCTAAAAAAAATAAACCACCCACGACAAATTCGTAAGTGAAGAGTTTCAATGTTGCAATTTCGCTCGTTTGTTACATGCAATCATGTATTAGAGTGACATTTAGTCTTCAAGTCGTAGATTCATCATTGATCTTTATTATCCTTGATTCTTTGACGAACTCTAATTCGATCTATATTCACGAGCATTGAGTTAATCAAGAAAAATCACAGAAGTAGGATTGCTTTCCACTTACTTAGCCAGAAATATCATTTTTCCTTTTTTTTAACTCGTGCTCGTACTATTCAAGGATGATGTGGTTTAACGACGTAGTCTATTTTTCTTTCTGCAAGGCTAATTTCCTACGATTTTTTCAAATTGAAAAAATAATAAAGAATTGAAAAAATGTTAAAACATAAGTTTCAATTTCAATCGCAATGAAACTTTCAAAATTGAAATTAAAAACTAGAAAAATACCATTTTAATTGAGAATATCAAAAACTGAATA
>CAKNWW010056386.1:0-13563 GCA_932074435.1 Andricus kollari
TAGAACTTCAATTTACTCGCATCTCGGAAACTAAAATATTCCTTCATATAGAAATTTTTTTTTTAATATAAAATTAATTTTACAGAATTACAATTATTTTTTTATTTAATCTAAGTTATATGTCCTTAAGTCGCTCAACTCATGTATATTTACGAAACCATACAGAGTTTAGAAATATCACACCCTAAAAGTTTAAATAATAAAATGCAGGAAATTATGATTTTCGCTGTTCTGTTTTGATTAATATTTCTTCTTACCTTATCAGTAAACGTAACAATGTACTCGAAGAAGAAGAAGCAGAAAAACAGACCTTATTCTTATTTAAAATCTAAAAGATCTGATATTTGTAACTTCTATAACGTGCACAATATAAAATTTTCAAGAGCGCTTTTTAATTTAAATCTATGCAGGTATCCAGTATGCATGATATAAAATAAAATATTTTGGTAATTAGAGAATTGTGATATTCACTAGTTGATATAATTGACTAATTTCGTCAAGATGAAATTTTGTGAAATTTCTAAAAAATATTAAAAAATTGCCTGCGTCTAGTCGTCCCGAAAAATTCGGGGAGTTGGAAAAGCGAATGGGCTAGTTGACCCAAAAATTCGGGACAACTAGCCGAGCTTCTCAAAAATATTTGATTAATCAGGCCGAGTTTCGCGACGATGAGACTCTGTATAAAAAATTAGTTTTTTATATGAAGGAATAGTTCAACAAAAACGAAACTCACAGAATAACTCTCTCATATTCACATGAATCTAAAAAAAATCAAAGGGGTCCGTTTAGAGAAAATTCACTTTTTAGTTTTTTTTAAATGTAGGTCATTTTCGTGATTAACTTTTTAAGCTTCTTTAAGGAATTTAAATGAGTGTAGATTACACTACAAGATGCCGTAAAGAAAATTAAATTATGTCAATTCGTTCCCAAGGTACAACTTTACCGAAAAAAATCGTTAATGTTTTCATAATTCACGTAGATATTCAAGTAGACCTAAGTTCATGAGAACAATTTTTGGGTAAAAGCAAAAGTTACGTGTCTCATATTGTATTTAGAACAACCATACATTTGAGCCCCAAACATTTTTTCATTATAGGGTCTAATTTGTAACATTGCCTGACTATATCATTTACTTATTTCACTTAAAAACAGAATTGCAACTCTTTCCCCATTTGATGATTAATTACCTTTTTTAAACGGATATCAGATTATAGACAAGTTTACAAATGGTATTAGGAGCCTTTTAAAAAATGTTAATGTTTAATTTAAATTTATAGCAGGCATGCTCGGCGAAACTATTGGTTGTAAAATTTGGCATTATAATATTTATTTTTAAAAATATTTGATGGCAATCTAGGATATACTCGAGAAAATAGTACTAATTGCCACAGCGATGCGAGGAATTATAAATACACTCCAAACTTAATTATTCCCATTTAGGACCGATTTCACCGACACCGATTAAATGGGCGATTAACTAATCATGATTATTTTTTAATCAATGATTGAACCGACACGTTAACGTAAGTTGCGTTTTCCACCGGGTTCTCTGATCAAATTTGTATCCCTGATTAGTTACCGGTATACCCGGTTCCTAATAATCCGATTTTCTATGTTAACGGCGATTCTGATTGGCCGAGACAAGAAGGACGTTTAAGTTTTATGCGCGCGCACGTTACAAGTTGACGATATTAACCAAGTCAAGTGACATGCAGCAGAATTCTGTTCTGTAGAGAAGTGAAATAATTTGGGTGGATATAATATATTAAAATAGTGTTAAAAATTTCCACCACCATTTGAGTTCGAACACCCATAATGTAAATAATAAAGGCACTTATAGTGATTAATTAGAGACGCTCAGAAATATTTAAAGCTTCCATCTTGCAAGAAGGAAGCTTCATTATGCGTACTGCAAGGTACTGCTTATTTTCAGCATTGGTAAATGAATTTATGCTACTGAATTCTTATTTTGTGAACTTATATATTTTACATACATTGATTTTAAAAACGAATTATTTCTTCCAAAGATGTGAAAGAAACAGTAGGTAAGAAAATCAACGTATTGATAAAAAGATAAGCTTAGATATGATAAAACTTATTATAAAAATGATCCACGGTCGCTCTAACATACTTCAAATGCTCAAGTGCAAACTTCGATTTTGAGGTTCTGTTCTGTTAACCAGCGTAATCTCCTATTAGATTCATTAACCGGCCAAAATCGACCGGTTAATTTGAACGGGGATTAACTCTCTTTATTCATACTTTATAAGATGGTGGGATGCAAGTTACTGATGAAATTAGGCTAATCGAGGATTAACATCGTAATCAGAGTTGGTGAAATCGGTCCTTATAGTTGGAAAAACTAATATTTTCTACAGCAAATTGAATTTAATGAAAAAGGATATAGGATATAGAAAAATTACGATTATCAATGGGAAGGTGCAATGAGAGGAAAACCACTTAAATTTAACGCTTTGCGAAAATTCCTATTCAAAGTAGGGAATTCAGTACCGTATGACGTCATATGCGTCGACGTCCATGAGGATGCTCAAATTCCTAAATTTCATCATTTGTTTAATCACAGAAAAAATTCATAGAACAAAACGATTTTTTCTCTTTCAGCTTACAATATAATATGAATGTCGAATTGTATGTTTAATGCATATGATTTATAATATGTGCAACTGTAATGTATATAAAGCAGTGAATGCGAATTTATTTTCATTTTGCTCTTCCGACCATAGCAGCTTTTCGTATTTACTACGCGAAAAAAATAGAAATACGTAGAATGAACATAGAAAGAATGTCTTTACCATCCTGTTTTGTAAACTTCACAGTCCTTTCTATGGATTATAGAAACTTCCTTTTGGTATAAGTACAATCATATAATCATTTCTAATTATATTCCAATAAACTTAGTAAGTTCGCAGTTTATTATATTCACAATAGTAATTTATGAAATAGTGACGTTATATCCTGGCTTTCTTTTACCTTATTTTAAAAATAAATATTATAATATCAAATTTTACATACAAAAGGTTTTCCGTGTGCTATTTGTAGAGGTTTCAACGCACGAAAACTGCAACTGTTAAATATTAATAAACAGATAAATATCCAATTTAAGTTACAGGAAGGTTACATTAAATCAGAGGGTTTCTGGGCGAAAACGACCTTCATTTCCAGTGTCCTGAGGGACCTTATTTAAAGTCTTGTACGATGACTGAACAAGATTTCCGGTTCATAACGATCCTGGCGTGACAAAACCCTCTCATTTCTCTTCTACGTTCTGCTTTTTACTTTCGCCCTGACAGCCGTCCCTTTTTTATGGACGTACGCGCGCAGTGAAATGACGCAGATGTCCCAGACCAAAATGAAAATATTTAATTCATAGCACGTACCAACGTTGAGCTGTAGCGAAGTAAAGTCGGTTTTCGATACTCGTAAAATGTACGCTAAACTTCAACTGTATAATTTAGAGACTTCCGGAATGTTTCTCGATATTTGGGACACTCTAGAATTTATTTATAGTTTATTGTTTGCTTCATTCTTATTACTGTCAAATGCGGCTGAACGGCATGTTTGGAGATAACCGGCTCACCCTCGACTTTATTTTTTAGAATTGATTTTTTCTTTCTCTGAATAAACGATTTTAAGATTAGCGATTGTTTTATTTTTCACAAATGTTTAACTTTATTTTGAATCTTGCTTAGTGCAGTTTCGTTAGTTATAACGAATAAAAAGTGCATTCATATAAGGTTCTCAGTTTTGGAAATTTGGTTATGTTATGTAAAAAACTCGTGAAAAACTTGAATTGGAGAAGTTTGTGGAGATTTGTGTAATGGATCATATTTTTTAGCATTCGAACAATTCTTATGCAAATTTCCGCATAAATAGAATATATTTTTCGTCCTGCAGAATTATTTTTGTGGCGAAAAGCGGCTTACAGAATTTTTTATAAACCGAACGAAAAATTGTTTTCCGTGACAATCACGCCGTTCGAAAAATAAAAAATTGTGTTCAAAATATTCATATGAATAAAATGTACGTTTGTGCGTTATAGTACGAAAGAATGATATATAGAGATTACATATTTAAAGCATCAATACCTAATTGAAATGCCTTTTTTCATTTTATTTAAAAAAAGGAAAAAATGAGCTACTTAGCACAATTTGAGATACCTACAGTTTTGATTTATTTTTTAAATTATTGAGTGATACTGAAAAAAGAAAGTGAAAAGTTTTATACATCGATGGAAAGTGAGTCAAAAAGTATTAGGGAATTCAAAAAAAGATGTTTCTCAATCAAATTGATTAACTTAAACTAACCTGCCTTTGATTGTTAGTGTAGTAGAATTAATTCATCATCAAAAGGGACCAGCATCTCACTATTGTTAAGACAATGTCACTCAGAATACACTGTTCTATTTAGGCAATTACACAGTAGTATGAGTCAATGTTGGGTAGACAGGATGCAGTTCACTGAAGCAGTTGAAATTAATTTCAATTTATAATCCTGAATTGCTGCTTCTGGTAATACGCATATATCGATGAATCAATATCCTTTCACATAATTCATCGTTTTTCTATAATTACTGATGGCTTCTTGGTCTTTTATACTGAAAACATAAAATCTTTTTCTAATTTCCTTTTAAACAATATGTAAACAATAAGAAATCTATTTTGCGATTGATTTCTATTTACTTCTTATTCATTATTGAAATCATAGAGACTAATAATAAATTCCCAATTCTATACAGCCAGAGCAAATTTATATTTTTTCAATGGAATTGCAATTGCAATTCCACAGAAATGTAAACTCCTATTTCGATGGGGTGAACTAACGAGAAAAGCGATAAAATAAAGCTAATCAATCATATCATATATTATATTTTCTACAAACGTCAAGTGGAGAAAAAAAATTATTTTTATTTTTTGAAAGAGAAATTTTGTCGAGAACATCGCCGAATGAAAAAAATTCGGTGACTATTCAACCCTCCTGCTTTACGTACTCGAGGATTTGAATGGCATTGAGGTGCGAATGTGAATGAGGGTGAGCGATACAAAGGTCAGGATCCCACAAGTGTCGAGTGGAAACTATGCGAATCGTGTTATCCTTGAAAAGTAAGCTTTTAAAGCTATACATAGTTTATCAAAGTTTTCTCTCTATATCTCGTAGAAGACGTACATAACGTGTTAAAATACAAGTTGAGTATTAGAACTTATTATAATTTTGAATAATCCCATCTGTTAGGATTAACATTTCTAGTTTATTATATTCTTATTTAACAATATTTAAAAAAATTATTTTAGTTTTTTATGGTATTTTTCAAAGTAACTAATCTATTAGGATTAATATTTCTAGTTCATTATATTTTTATTCTTATATTCTTATATATTCTTATACTCTTATTTAAAAAAATTAGAAGAAAATTTTACAGAAGGATTTTTATCCTGGAGGAAATCAATCTATTATTTTTCTTGAATTACAATTTAGAAAGAGATGATGGGAACAGGGATACATGCATACATATTCTATTTGAGAAGGAAAGATCCCTTATTTCCAACGAGGAAACAAGGGGAAAATATCATTTGAAGCTATGAAAATTTAGACGTAAAATATTTCATTAATTTATGATATATGGGTAAGTAAATGCGTAACAGTTCTATGTTTTAATATTGACAATATTAAACAAACCTCTAATTATAATCCTAACACAAGTTCAATCACTGTTCCCTGCTGTATTTGTATTTGGTTAACTTTGCTCGCATTTGCTCTACTAATTGACTCAAAAAGCTTTATTCTACAAGACTTCAAACTCATAAAATTACGGAGATTCAAAAGGTCAACATTAAATTAGGAAACTCAGAGGACCTCTTTACGACTTTATCTTTTCTTGCACTTATCAGAGGCTTAAAAGTTCCGGCATAGAAAGACAAGAATTTATTATTCAAATTAAAAATAATATTATGGAAAGAAAGTATTTGTCCTCTTTCGAAGAAACGTCATCCTGCTAACTTTTTCTGATGAGCTTCAAGAGTGGTTTGTTGATAAATAGATTTTCCGAGTCGAAGTTTAGCCCCCTACTTTGAACCTGTAACTCTTCGAAGCAGTAAAGTAGGTTTTGAATAAGCAGCGATTATAATGCAACTCACACCCTACTTCGACCCTAAAAATGTCTGGAAATTCCGTTCTTTTCAAGATTAGCGTGAAAGTAGGGTCTGTATTTAAACCACATTAGAACCTCTTTTGACGCTCCAAGTCCTATGCTCAAAGTGCGCATTTGTAAAAATTTGTTTTTCGTCAACAACAAAAATGTACATGTGTCATCAATATACGGAAAATAATTAATACACCTTGTAGAAGATGTTAAACTGAGTTTATGTGTACGATAAATAAATCAATATTATGTTTAATCTTTTTGCATTTAGTTTTTAGAAGTGAAAATACAATTTCGGGAATGGAATGTAATGTCAGTTATACGGGCAGTCCTTTCCAATGATTGGTTGTTCAGTATTTTTGCAAAAGTAGCATGTCCTATTCCGCTTTTTTATATTGATACTTAGTGTTAAAATTATTCAAACATCTCAAAAATTGCAAGTGGATGATGGATAAGGTTATTCCCAAGGGGATTCACAAAATCGTGAACCACTTAAAATCTTAAATAATTCTCTATGTGTTTCTGAAGCTTAAGGAGGAACATGCGATGAGTATATTCCAAGATTCTTTAATGCCCTTTAATTATGTTTAAATAATATAAATTTCTCGTAATTTAGCAAAAAAATAAGGATTTTTTACCACGGTTTGTAGAAAATATAAGCTTTTAAATAAACGTTGTGTGTTATGAACCTAACTTAGGGAAGTCATATAAATCGGAGATTTCTGTTCGAAAATCCGATATATTTCATCACAAAACTGATTAAATTGAAAAATCAACTTTCTTGGTTCCGGCAAAAATAAGAAACTAGGATCTTATCACAGTTTAATATTTATAAAATAATGTTGATGTCGAAAAAATCAGCTGCCAACAAAAAAAAAAAACTAATGGAACGTGGCGACGCTGTTGCTTTTTAGCAGACGATTGTAGCAGACGCTTCGAAGTCAAAACAAGGTCTGCCAATGAAATTGGCGGAAAATAATTCGTATTTGAATTATCGGAATTACAAATCACGGAGGAAAAACCAATTAATTTATAATTGACCATGAATAATTTTGAATTTTTTATTTTAATATAATACATCATAATAATTGAATAATCGGAATTTTTTTCATTTCAAATTTATAATATAAAGACATAATACTTAAAAGTCTCTACGTAGATATTATAACAAAAACAATTATCATAAGAATCCTGTAAATATAAATTTGGAATAAAGTGGGATTCTTTTAAGTTTTGAATTAAAAAATTTGTAACAAAACCAATACTTATAAAAATTCTGTAAATATAAATTTCGAATAAAGTGGGATTTTTTACAGTTTTCAATTTTAAATTTGTAATAAAAACAATACTTAAATTTGGAATTTGGAATTTATAACAAAAATAATACTTATAGAAATTCTACGTAGGTATTTAAATTTGGAATTAAAAAAATATATTAGTACGTGAAGATTTTTAAAATTTCGAGTTTGAAATTTATAACAAAAACAATACTTATAGAAATTCTGTAAATATAACTTTGGAATAAAGTGGTTTTTTTTTAATTGAAAATTTAAAAATTAAAAACAATACTTTTTTGTATTGTACGAATAAACGTACCTAAACCACTATTGACATTGTTGTCGAAAACGTCTTTGTTGTACACATTATCTGTTTTATACTTAGAAGTACGAATTTTATAGTCCGATAAACATAAGTGACATCTTACTGCCATGTTTTTACAAACATACTCATTGACTGTAAGTTTTCTCCTCTTTTTTAATTCCCAAATATGCTCTTTTCACTAGATCTTTCGGTTTGTCGGAAGCCAGCCCTTTTCACGAAATATTTCAAACGCCACGTTTCACGCGTTTCAAATACTGCAGCTGACTAGTACGAAAGTCATGATGTCAAGATCGAATAAAAAGAAAATCTACTGTTATTGAGAAGCATTATCTATATCACTACAACAACTTATACATATTAAATGGTTTTGATAGGATTGTTTTATAATAATAAGTTTTTAAATTTTCGGGGTTGGTACGACTGAATATTTAAATTTTATTTTGTAAATTCTTCATTCATTTTACATTTGATTTTTTCAATTTTGCGCATATTTGACTCCCTTTAAACTAAAGAATTTGTTGATAATACTTATGTATATTATATCAGTCTATTTATGTACTTTACCAGAAACGCTCGCATGATTCAAAAGTTGCGCATGTTCCTCCTTGAGTGGAAATGTCTATTCATAACACCGGAAATAATAAATTATTATCGCAGGGGTCACTTTTTCGTGCACTCCGTATTTCAGACATGATCATAATGGCCACCCATTCAAATGTAGTATTCCAATTCCTCATTTTCAACGGATTGTAATTAAGCCGCACATACATAAACTTTAAAAAAAGTGCTTTCATCAAATGTTCTGAACAAAAGCTTTTAAATAAAACGATAAAAATACATGCAAATTGTCCATTTCTAAAAACAACTATGATTACCGATAACGTCAAAAATTACATATATTGGCCATAAAGATATAGTGAATAGCAGATACTAATGATTGAATACCGTTTTACGAAAATTAGATAGCAATTAGTAAGTTTAAATTATTAATTGGTAATAACATTTTTGAACTTTCTTATAATTTTTGTTTTTAGCAACATCAGCTGAGAATTTTTGATATATTTTCTTGATAGAATATTACTCCTGAGCCATTTGATACAATTTTTGGTATAAGAATCATTTTTGAAAGAGAATTAGTGCCATTTTTGATATCATTTATGATATTTGTTATTAATAATAATACTTGAGAGTTCCTGGCATAAATTCTGCAAAAAATGTTATTATTATTTTTTGTATAATTATTAAGAGATTATGAGACTCATGCGAATTAACGTTACTGGGGTCCGAATCACGCCAACACCCGGCAAATCACGTTGCGGTAAGTTATGTTGCGGCAAGTCACTTTGACGGCGAGTCATATTAAAGCATTTCTCATTCGCAAAAATTTGAAGTCCACAAATAATTGGCAAAATTGCAGCAAGTTACATTGCGGCATCTACCATGCGGAAAAATGCCACAAATTTAACTCGCCACAATTTTTTCAAATTTTTGTGGACTTCGAATTTTTTCTAATGAGAGATGCCGCAAATGTGACTTGCCGCAACTTTGCCAATTTTTTGTGGTCTTGAAATTTTTCCGAATGAGAGATGCCGCCAATGTGAGTCAACTCCAATGTGACTTGCCGGAGATGAGAATCAACCCTCGTGACTGCCTCATGATTTAGTAGAATAAATACTTTTTTGGAAATTAAAAAGCCTAATTGTTTTATTTTTTTATATTACTTGTTAGTGTCAGCATACAATATTTTATGTTTATAATTTTTATTTTTATTCGTAATTAAAGTGAGCAATTGTTAATATTTAGTAATGTTCTGTGATGAGTATTATTTTTATACAAATTTTTATCATTTGAAGTTAAACAACAATGTTCTTCTATGGTTGAGCACTGCAAAGATTTATGTATTTTTTTATAACATTTATGTATGATAATTAGTTTGAATCGTAAACTATATATTTAAGATCTTTGAATGTAAGTGCAGTCATTATCATGTTGAGCGAGTTAGTTTAGCCGGAGTAACAAACTAGTTAGTTAGTTCATTTTAACTTTTTGGTTCATATTACAGAAAGAAAGTTATAGTGTCAAAGCAGAGTCTTGAATTCGAAGAATTAAATACTTTTTAGAAGTTTAATCTTTGACATATTGGCGCTGTAAAATTCATTTAGTTTTTTCTAACAATGCATATCTTTTTATTTTATTTATTTTAGTATGAAAATATTTTATTCGTACTTCTCAATTTTGGATTTAAATAACTACGCGAACAACAGGGAGATGTTGAAGACATTCTATAATATTGGATCGGATAGCAAGCACTGGGATAGTTATACTTTCGTCAGAAGAAGCGATACATAATCCCTCACAGGCTTTCCTAGTCGATCCGCGTCACTTTGCAGTCTCGTAGTATCGCGAATGTCCGTCGTTCACCCTTAACCTTATAAAATGCGGAACCGCCATCCCGTCCGCGGCTAGATGCATTATGCAATGTCAGTCGATAATACCATGGTTCTACTTTAATGTATTCTACATCGCGCTGCTCTGCTTCGAATTCATAAATTGTATTTGCAAAAAATTCCAAAGTTTGTAAACTTCACGCCAATGCCGACAAATTTTCCAATGTATGTAGAATCACAATTATGTGCTCACAATATTGTTGAATATAAAATTATACTTTTGCAACCAAGCATCCGCAATTACCGTGGCATACTGCAGCTTTGTTCTAGTTTAGACAAGTATAAATTCAACACTGCGCAACGTTTATAAGTGAACTATATTTTACAATTTGCATAATACAGTTCGTGTTTACAAAGACATTCTTTTTAATTTTTTAAGGCTTTAAAATTAATAAAGAATTAAATGCTTGACCACGAGGTAACAGTTTCACTCTGATGCAAAAGAAGCAAACACATAACAGGACTAAAGCTGGATATTTCATCAATGATAAAACGTCAATAAAGCCTAGAACCATTTGGCAGTCTATATGGGTGTATTGCAATAAACAATTTTATAGCGGTCGATAGATGGCTACCCAACGTAACGATTATGTAAGGTGTAAAGATTTTATACCGTCAGGTGCATCCGCTTCGTAAAAAAACAGATAAATAATTTCTGAACTTAATGAAACGCACATAATTTTAAATACTTCCGATTTTTAAATATCAGTTCCGCTAATCTGTTTATTTGAGCATTTCTAACCATTAAACATTCAGTCGATAAACAAGTAAAAATATTTGATTTATGTTCCATTTGAAGATTGTTGAAATATTTCCAGAGAGAGTTTCTTGTGAGTATTAATCTAAATAATGTACGTAATGAGATTGTGCATGCATTGGAAAATATATAAAGAAAAGGTTTGATTAAAAAATTGTTTGAATGCGCGCTCTTCTCGCTTTACCTCTTTTACAAGAACGAAATTCTTCCTCTAGCAGAACTTGCCGTTCGCACTGTGCGCAGTTACCGAATGGATGACAATTTTCTCGCCTCGATGAAATTTCGTTACAGGGAGGTTTGCGGGCGTGCTCGGGCATAAAGTTTTTACAGAAGAGCAGTTGCCTAAGCGAAAATTTTATTTTCTTCGTGAACCAAGCATAGCGGATACCAGAGATGAAACTCTAAGTAAATCTCTAATGGGGCACGAAACATTGCTATCAGGTTTTATCCAGTAAACGACGCTAAAACTTTGCACTTAAGGATACGGTCTTGTTCCAGTACACAGAGTCACTTCTAAATAGATTATGCTGTCTCCGTATGTCCGACATAACAAAAAATTAGAGACGAAGAAGATTCGATATTTTTTTATGGAGCATATTAAGTATTTATTGCTATATCCCAATTTTTTAGTAGGTACTTCCTTCAATTAGAAAACTTAAAAACTTGTAAGAATTAAGAGAGAAGATTTTCAATATTTACTAATTGGGGCCGTTTAGAATCGACGTCAAAGTATTTTGAACACTTTTTCCACCTCTCCCCTTCTTCTTCACCATATCATCACACAAAGCTTTAACTCCCCAAGGTGAAGTCAGAAATACGAACAACCGCCGCCCCCCGCTCTTTCAATTAAAAATTGATTTCATTAAAAAAAAAGAACTTACAAACGAAAATCCCCTTAAAACAGGGGTAATAGGGTGATTCTGAAGGAATATAGGGAAATAAATTATTTAAAAAAAAAATCAATGTACATACTATATTGAATTCAATATAAAAGGTTTTAAATTCCTAATATTTCAAGTGGAAATCTATTTTATTTTCAAACAAAATAGTTAAATTTTCTACCAAAATAGATTTTTACTAAAAGAATAACTTTTGAACCTACCAAAAAGAATTTTCAACAAAATGGTCAAATTTTTAGTTAAAAAAGATTAAATTTCAACTAAAAACAGTTCAATTTTCAATCAAGTAGTTATATTTTCAAGCTAAAAAGACAAATTTTTCAGAAGAAAGTCAAAAAAAAAAAAAAAAAAAATTTTCAAGCAAGGCAGATGAATTTTCAACCAAAAAATATGACTTTTCTACAATCAACAATGAACTTTCAATCAAAGAGGACGAATTTTTAATCTTAGAAAATAAATTTTTCACCAAATAGTGAAATTTTCAAACAAAAAAGAATAAACTTCAACCAAGGCCAGTTGAATTTTCAAACCAAAAAGACGATTTTTTTTTAGCAGACAATTGAATTTTTGATCAGAAAAGTCGAATTTTAAACAAAAAATGTATTATTAACCAGCAAAGATCAAAAAGACGAATTTCTAATAAAGCAGTTAAATTTTCCACAAAAAACACAAAAATTTTAATAAAATAAAAGAATTTTCGATAAAATAATTAAATTTCCAACAAAATAGGTGAATTCTCGACAGTTGAATTTTCAACAAAAAAGTCAATTTTCTACCAAATAGTTAAAATTTCAAATAAATGGTTTAATTTGCAACCAAATAGCTAAATTTTCTACCACCCAATTGAATTTTCAAGTAAAAGGACGAATCTTCGTCCAAACAAATGAATTTCTCACAAAGTAGTTCAATTTTAAACCAAGTAGTTGGATTTTTCACCAAAACATATGATTTCTTCATGATACATGTAATATTTGATATTTCAACCAAAAAATATTTAAATTTGAAATAAAAAAACAGTCGAATGCAACCAAAGGAGAAGAATTGTTAACAAAATACTTTACTGCTTCACAATCAGTCAGTTTTCATTTAAGCCAAAAAACGAGAAAAAGGGCAAATTTCTTGAAAACAGAGGAAAAGAGAGGAAATATTTTTAAAAAAGTTAAAAGAGCGTGAAATCTGTGAACACGTAAAATAAAACAAAAAACATACCTACATACTATTTAAATACTTTACTTGTATAAGAAAATTACTAATTTTCTTTTTTTAAGCATTTCAAAACATTGTTATACAAATTTACATTTTAAATGTGTGATTTCACATTCTGCATTAGGTCCTCCCTCACTATTTTAACTTCAAACCGACTGGAATTAAATAAGCTTTAAATGTGAGATTGGTAAGAATTTAATAATATTTCAAATCAATCCTCCAAATTTGGGAAAGTTTCAACTGAAATGTTTCAAATTGTATAATTTGCAGTTAGGTAGATGAGTATAAAATATATGAGATTTTCGGAACATTTTTATTTACTAATAATAGGGTTGTTTCCAAAGTCAGATATCACTTTTTCAATGAATGGATCTTATAGTTTATAAAATTCTAATTTTAAAAACGCCCATAACATATTTGTTACGTATTGTTTACTATTTTTAATTTAATGTTGAAATATGAATTTTCTATCACGATTTCGATTGGAGGGCCCCT